>JASAMW010005784.1:0-12577 GCA_030247985.1 Epsilonema sp. ZAB3_2 | reverse complement strand
CACCGATTCATCATGGCCACTTTTGGATATCGGCAGCTGGCTGGCTGGCAGCCCATCAAACATCCATTACCAAAAATATATTTTTGCCATTACCATCACAACCTATGCTTCTACTTTCTACAACACCGAGTATACGATACGGTCATCTCATCTTATGTCAGTCTACTGCTCTACTCTAAACCAACATCAAATCATTTTCCATTTGGCTGGAAGGGTCTTTGAATGTAATGGTGGCATCAACAACCAGCACTGCTGAATCCCGCCAGAAAGATGAGATTGTTGGATAATATCTTTAGAAGAAGTCAGCACCCGTTTAGAGCACTGTCTTGCTGAAGAAGGAAATGCAAACACTTGATGATCATTGATTATCAAATGGTAAGTTTGTTTTGCAAAAGCGCAGAGATGTATGTACACACGTACCTGACAATTCCTCCTTGCCAAGCAGCACAAGGGACCAGGAAATGGACCCAGTGCACAATTGTGCGGCACCTGTTGCTGGATCCTCTGGAATTCCAGCCCATGGGCCAAAATAGCGAGAGTAAAAATCGTACCCCTCGCCTGCTCCAGCTTTTACAGTAACGATAACGCCTCTGATGATCTCTGCGCTTGGGGTGACAATCAAGCATCGCTCCCGGATCGGGACTTACTCGCTCCAAATCAGCCCTGCTAGTGTAACAAAAATCATATGAAGCACTCTATGTATAAGCACATTCCTGTCAGTTTAGGATATACAGTACGTTCTAGAAATTAGGATTCCTTTTCCTACTTTTTATACGAACGACTTCAAGCACTATCAGCAGTTTCTTGGAGACACCGCACAGGTGCGTACCTGCGACTTTCAGACCACAAGATGCAATCTGGCAAGAAATGAACATTTAATGCTTACGGAATGATCAACAAACCGTATCTTACCGGTGCCTAGCCAAGCGCCCACCGTCCATATAAGCACCGGTAATACGATGGTCCACCAGATAGCCGCGATAAGGCATTGGCAGAGTGACCACAGAGAACTGACTCAGTCTTAGTCTATGCCGTATGAAGTAGGGCATAAATGAGCAAGTCTCTGCATCTGCTTCGTGTAGTACCTGAATCAGCTGGTCCAGCCAGTCTACTGGTTTAGTATTGTCAGTGAATAGTTCTGGAAAATTGTCGAGGAATGAGTGGTTCCACATGGTACTGTGGAAAGTCTAGGCCAATGCGGGAACCGTGCTTGACGCAAGACAGGTGGCCACTTCTTGTCCGAAAATATTAGCTTTCGGTGAGGATTGCCCTATAATTCTTGGTACATGCAAGCGCGTTCAGCTTTTTGAAAGTTTCTGTCAGAAAAAATGGGTACGAATAAGAGCCGGTCAATCTCTTAGCTTACCCATTGCATGTAAGAGAACGTGAGCTGTCGCAATTGTTGCATGGCCACACAGGTTCACCTCTGTTGTTGGAGTGAACCACCTCAAACTGAACTCTTTCGCTGAAATGGGCCAACGATACATACAGTACTACATACATTACGTCGGCGGGGGTCGCATTTTGCCTGGTGCGACCATGAAAGAGGTCGCATACATGTGGCACCTGACCCTTGTCTGTGTGGTTACTGGTTACCATCTGCGAAGGACTGGCCAGCGAGAATGGGCTTTACGAAAGCCGTTTCAGACAGATTCACTTCGAAAGCAATCCTCTGATATGTCGAGGCATCGTAATCCTTCAAAAAGGTTGTCATCTAGGCTAGGGGAATGTGCGGTGCATGGGCAGTCACTTTCAAATCATTGTATACGTAACCGCGGATTCAGGCTATAGGTACTGTATGTAATGTACGTAGTAGGGTATTTACTTTGTCCAAGAGAACGACGGCAGCTGGATTCCCAGTGAATGTTCCATTGGTGGCAAACGCGTCCACAGTGAAGAGTTTCAATGACACTTCAGCCATGCTGCATTGATTATAGTCTGGCCAATACCGTATTTACCGGTGCATAGCCCCATGGGGGTATGCAAAAATTGAGAGGTCCCATATGGGGGTATGCATAGGGGGGGGGGGGTTATGCATTGGGGGGGGGTTATGCATGGGGCATTTTTTATGTTTTTGAGAGGTGCGCAGAGGCATATTTTTTAGGTCAAAAGCACGTCTTTTAGGGCATAATTGAGGTCAAAACACGGTTATTCTAGTATAATACACCCCCAAGCAGGCTTATAGGCATCTTAGCTTGGTGTGGGAGTGGCTATGGGTACTATATGACCAGCTTACATAGGTAGGTTCAGGTACTGTACAGTACATATGGGGGTATGCATAGGGGGGGGGGGGGTTATGCATTGGGCATTTTTTATGTTTTGCCAATATGGGGGTATGCATTGGGGGGGGGGGTTATGCATTGGGGGGGGGGGGGGGGTTATCTACCGGTAAATACGGTAGCAGTTGGCACTTGGACTCAAGGCGAGTTGCGTAGTTTACATGTACTTCTGCTAAATAGGAGTACATGAAGCGTGGACAGAAATCCGCATTTGTAAATCTATTTTACGCAACGCGCCTTGAGTCCAAGTGCCAACTGCTATTGGCCAGACTATAGTTGGTACTGTACTACTGATCATCACAAACATTGGTAGATTGTCATACGTAGATAGATGCATACATGCACAAAGATAGTAAATAATAAGAGAAGGTCCACGAAAGAGCGGGGCAAAGGCTGAAACCGACTGGTGTCCGATTTCGACGAAACCTAGCTCATTCGAAAGCGCGTAAAAAGTTATGTAAAACGCGACAATTCCGACCATTCTGCGCTTAACCGTTAGCGAGATACGGCCACTCGAGTTTGGCCAACTTTAGTGGCACTTTTTACCACTGCATTTTCGGACCTTCCTCGCACAAACGGCCATATCTCGGCAACCAATAGGGATATTCGAATGCGGTTTTTTTTTGTTCAACTCATCATTCTTCGTAAAATTACACACTTTTCGAACGAAATTTTTAACCCTACCGTAATCGAGATATAAAGACAAACGTTGTGCCGATTTTTTGAAAATTGGCAACTTTAGGGCCTAACTTTGACCAAAGATTGCCAATCGCCCCAACGGCGTACGGAGACGGCACCTAGCTCATTAAATAGCTCATCTCTTGCTCATTCGAATGGTATATGCCATGTCCATTCCGCTGAAGAAAAATTTTGAATTACTGGCTGTTTTTTTCGAATGCGCGATTTGAAGGTTTAAGACGGCATTTAAGCGTATTAAAGATGCGATTTTTGAAATCTACATCAAATTTTACACCAGGTAGGTTATTTGCTATTTTCAAATTTCCGCCAAAAATGTATTACTACAACAAATAGACATGGAAAGGAGTGCAGTTTTGGCAAACTTTTGAGTTACTTCTGAGTTCAGCTAACTGTCAACTAAAAAAGGTGAACTTTTGCCATACTGGGTGCAACACCTTGTCTATTTTGGCCTGTTTTTCTTTCAGATAGGCCAAAATCAAAGAACCTACCTGATGTAGAATTTGATGTAGATTTCAAAAATCGCATCTTTAATACGCTTAAATGCCGTCTTAAACCTTCAAATCGCGCATTCGAAAAAACAGCCAGTAATTCAAAATTTTTCTTCAGCGGAATGGACATGGTATATACCATTCGAAAGAGCAGGAGATGAGCTATTTAATGAGCTAGGTGCCGTCTCTGTACGCCGTTGGGGCGATTGGCAATCTTTGGTCAAAGTTAGGCCCTAAAGTTGCCAATTTTCAAAAAATCGGCACCACGTTTGTCTTAATATCTCGATTACGGTAGCGGTTAAAAATTTCGTTCGAAAAGTATGTAATTTTACGAAGAATGATGAGTTGAACAAAAAAAACCGCATTCGAATATCCCTATTGGTTGCCGAGATATGGCCGTTTGTGCGAGGAAGGTCCGAAAATGCAGTGGTAAAAAGTGTCACTAAAGTTGGCCAAACTTGAGTGGCCGTATCTCGCTAATGGTTAAGCGCAAAAGGGTCGGAATTGTCGCATCTTACATAACTTTTGACAAGCTTTCGAATGAGCTAGGTTTCGTCGAAATCGGAGATCAGCCGGTTTCAGGTCCCCATACTGGGCTGCCCCACTCTTTCGTGGACCTTTTCATAAAAACGTATTGCTAGACATGGACACGGTCGGAAACCCCGGTACCCATAAAGTTTCATACAAAGGAGGACTTTTGCAAACCTTTACTACTAGCAACTAGCATAGTACGTACTTATTATGTACAGGGTGTCCCACGTAAACCTACCTAATGATCCAGCCATATAACTTCCGTATTACAGGAGATATCAAGCTCAAATTTTGTCCCCTGGACCATGAAGACGTTCAGCCATTATTGTTCCGCCATATTTCCATTTCCATATTGGATGAGCTGCTTGACCATGCTCAGCAGAAGATTTTAGTCCCAAAACCACGCTCAGTGCGGAAAATGGGGAAACAGGGTCCAACATTTCCAAACCTGTAAATTTCATTCCTAGTTGAGCTATCTGGCTCAAATTTTGCCACAACAAATGGCATATTCTTGGGTTTCTGGGGACAAAATTTCAGCTTGATATCTACTGTAATACAGAAGTTATAAGGCTGGATCGTTAGGTAGGTTTACGTGGGACACCCTGTATTTGCAAGGTATACGAGACGAGATACGAGCCTATAACTTTCAATCGCTAATGAAAAGTTTTTTAGAAGGAAATTTTTCCTTGCAGTACAGTAACCGCCTTGCCGGAGATGAACATTCGCCCACCCTGCAGCATTTTCAGATGGAAATTTGCACCACGCTTTGAGCACTGTCTTGCTGAAAGGTCATTATTACAAAGAATTGACCAAAAACATCTTTATGTCCAAACCAAAATTCAACTAGTAAATCATCGATTGTTACCTTTCATCTCAGTTTTTCCTAGAACAGCCGACCAATATGGACTCAAATGACAGTGGGTTGAGCCCGTAGCGGGATCTTCAGCTATTCCTACCCATGGAGCAAAGTAGCGTGAGTAGAAATCAAAGTCGCCGCTTTCAGTTCCCAAACCTTGTGCCGTCAAAATTACGCCTTGGATAATGTCTCCACTGGGCTGGCCTGCTAGCATCTTTTCGGTGTCAGGGTGCAGGCTTTCAAAGGCAGCCCTAAAATCGCCACGGATAACGTCCATATCGATAAAGCAATGAAGTAGCCGTTCTTAGCCAACTCACCGACCACAAGACTTCTCAAGGACAACCATAAAGTTTTTTGCTGCTTTGCATAAGTGAACTGAATCCACTTTGTATCCACAGGACACATCCTAAAACTTTTTTAAATCCATCACAAGTATTTGGGTTACTGTAATCTAATCAGTGAAGCATAAAAAATACGTATTGTTGTCATCATACCGCGACTAGCTGTTGCAACCATCCAACCATTTTGCCACCAGTAAACAGCTCAGGAAAGTTGCTCGGATTCACCGGTAGTGCTGGCTGCTGGGGAAAATCCATTCCGATGAACCCAGCGGCTTTCTGCTTTTCACACACCAACTCTCCACTTTTTGTTTTGAAGGTAAGAGATTTGTTGCCATTACCTTGGACACAAACACGAGGTACAGTACAGTACCTGTGTTGAGGTTGACAAGTGCGTGTGCGTGCACATGTATTAGACGCTTACCTATGACATTGAAGAGTATGTGCGAGGTGGCCAGGGTTGCATGACCACACAGTGGAACTTCATCGGTGGGAGTCATCCATCGCAAGCTGAACGAGCTTCCTGTGCGAAAAGAAAATGCTGCCGCCATCTCCATGCTACAGCGCAAAAGGGCTGAGGGTACGTTACACTCACCATCTTCAAACGGCTTATTCTCCAGTGATTTGACGAAGGCCGTTTCAGACAAATTCATCTCCAGCGCTATCTTTTGTAGCATCGAGTCATCGTAATCCTGCAAAATCAACTTTTGTGTCTTCTGTATGGATGAGGTTTATGTATACCTTTTACTTGGCTTGGTACCTACAGTACAGTAGGATAAAGCACCTTGTCCAAAAGAACGACGGCAGCAGGATTTCCAGTGAATGCTTGGTCAGTTGCAAATGCATCAGCAGTAAACAGTGGCAAGCTGGTAATCTGCACCATCTTCGAAAGAAATTTGCTCTGACTCAACCTTGTATGCAGCTGCTAGTATCTAGCTATGCTCAAAAATGCCAAGCAATAGGCGAACAATGCAGCGGTTGGTTGGTAATGATATGATGATAAAGTATTACTTGCGCATACGTACGTGATTTAGCAATCGTGATGTATGTTAGCAATTCCACGCGATGCTACAAAAGCAATGCAACAAACATGCAGGACAGTGTGTACACATGTTTGACTACGCAGCGAGTCTAGCGAAGCGAGCAACGTTAGCCAAACTTGCATTGTACTCTACTCCACTGATATTGCTAGCTGCTAAAAGTACATGAAGCAGGTATGTACGTACAGCACAGTGTGTACGTCTCCCACCACAGAAACATTATACCGCTCGGCGGAAAGGCATCAGTCAATAAAATTGATGCAGTTACCCTATCCGCCATATAGCGCGGCTATGAGCATCATTTCGTAAATGCCTAAATCTTATTCGTCATTCAATTCAATACATTTTGCGGTAAGCAGCAAGCAAAAATTTACGGTAGGAACAATCATTCAACTTGGATCATATCTAATCACGATGAGTTCGAGTTTGACCGCTCTGTAACAACTGTGACACCGCTCTTGTTTTGCACAGTGATACTTCTGGAATTATAAAAATAAAAAATATACGCACGATAAGAAGCTTATGACATACAATACGTACGTATTTTGTATGTACGTAGGTAGAAAACAAAACGACCACATGAATTATCAAGGCTCGTTCACATAGACAACGTACGCTGGGCTTATGTACAGATGTTCGGCGCATGTCATGTCTGGACGGACACTGGACATAAACAAGGCATGGAGAGCCATTACCTAGCCCCGCGAATGTTCTCCACTGTGACCGACTCAGTAACTTTTCAGTACATACAGGGTGTCTCACGTAGACCTCCCTAACGATTCAGCCTTATAACTTCCGTATTACAGTAGGTATCAAGCTGAAATTTTGTCCCCAGAAACCCAAGAATATACCATTGTGGCAAAATTTGAGACAGATTGGTCAACTAGGGATGAAATTACAGGCTTGGAAATGTTGGACCCTGTTTTTCGCATTTTCCGTTCTGAGCGTGGTTTTGACATGAAAATCTTCTGCTCAGCATGGTCAAGCAGCTCATTCAACACGGAAATTCTGCGGAACAATAATGGCTGAACGTCATCACGGTCCAGAACACAAACGACACAAGAATACAGGTGATTTACGCCCATTACAGCCTTCCAGGAGCTGTCGGGGTCAATACTGGCAGCACTGATTTCAAAATTTAGAAAAACGTGGTCACAAATTTGCAAGCTGGTAATTTCATCCCTAGTTGACATATCTGGCTCAAATTTTGCCACAATAAATGGTGTATTCTTTGGTTTCTGGGGACAAAATTTCAGCTTGATATCTACTGTAATACGGAAGTTATAAGGATGGATCGTTAGGGAGGTCTACGTGAGACACCCTGTACAACTATAGTACAAATTATATTTCTGGGACCCATGCATTATTTATCTCAGGATCTAGCCAACGTAGCTCAAAGCGGTTAAAAATCTCTCGATAACTTTAGCTCGCCTGGAAAATAAAAAAAACCGCATGCGTCTACGTGCCCTCTGTGTCGAGAAATCGCCGATTTCCTTAAGTACTAAAAATGTACTAAATAGGTACACTTTTTTCGATTATTCAGCATAAATGAACAAGCCGCAAAAATTTTTCCATTAAAAGTAGCCTATCCTATGTAAAATTTGGGGTAGATTTCAAAAACAGTATCGGTGTTTTAAAAAAATTTAACCCCTCGTATATAATTTTGCAAAATTTGTATATTTTTGACAATTTTTGGGTAGGGGTTAAATTTTTTGAAACACCAATACTATTTTTGAAATCTGCATTAAATTCTACATAGGATAGGCTAGTTTTAATGAAAAAATTTTTGCGGCTTGTTCAGTTATGTTGAATAATCGAAAAAAGTGTACATTTTTAGTACTTAAGGAATTTGGCGATTTCTCGACACAGAGGGCGCGTAGACGCATGCGGTTTTTTTTATTTTCCAGGCGAGCTAAAGTTATCGAGAGATTTTTAACCGCTTTGAGCTACGTTGGCTAGATCCTGAGATAAATAATGCATGGGTCCCAGAAATATAATTTGTACTATAACAAATGTGCGAACTTGGATTGTGTTTCCAACACGACAACCGCATCCTCATTGGAATGGCTGGACATTTCCAGTTTGTTGGCGAGTCGACTGAGTTCGCTAAGAGGCCCAGCAGCCTGACATCCTGACTCTTTCAGACTGCCGTAGCTGTACAAGAGTAGGCCCTTGTTGTCAATACACAGCACACCTTGTGCACCATCCCCATCTTTACACCTGCAACCGACACAAAGCTACAGAATGCGTCTACCACCAACACTGTGCAAAAAGAGATCGCTTGCTTACGTACGGAAAATTCGCTTACGCTTTCTCAACTTGAACCCGCAATGCTTTCTCCATCCTTCCCGAACTACTGTGGTCCGAGGACGCTCCTTCGGTCGAATTCTCCATCCTCGGGAAAGTATCTCGCAAGAATCTACCTGGTTCCACGCTGAAAGATGACGAAGGAAGCTAAACTAAGCCAGACAGAGTAGATAAAATGGAATTTAAGTTTTTTGATTCCGTATCCGTCTATCTTTTTCTTTTTCTCCTCACCTTATAACAAAGACGGAAGTAGGAGGCGTATCGAGCTCTTTTGTGTACGCGTATTTTCAATATTGCCAGATATATCCGGCGCCAATGTCGGCGCAGAATAAAGATAAAGCCACCGGCAGGCATCGATCATTTCACTTGGCATGCCACATTGCAGTCAACATGGATCGCATTTGCTTTTGCGTCCGTTAAAATGGGGGGTACTTCCCCCCCCCCCCCCCCCCGACGATTTCTGCTTAGCTGATTCTTGTTATCAGACAGCAGTGCCTTATGGTATAGTAACCACAGTAGTGCCTTTTTCCATTTTGCACGGTTGCCAAGCTTCGGTATTGTCCAGCACTTGGTCACCTGGTAACTGGCGTATCCCATGGGAATTATTACCACCACCACACCAACAAACACATTGCGGCCCTATGCCTTAGTGTACTGTACGCTCATAACAGACCACACTGCAGTACAGTACAGTACCGCACCGCCTCCATCCACGTACAGTCGAACCAAAATTTGCTCACAGCAAAGCTCAATATAATATGGCATCGGTCGGCGGGAGTGACCAAGAGCAGTTACAACTTCCCATTTCTGCTAGATCTGGAGCGGGTTCCGGCATCTATGACCATGACCCTGAGACAGCCAGAAATGCCCCCGCCCCTTTCGGGCAAACAGGAGGCGACCAACCGATGGCCATGGAGTCAGAGGCAAGTGGACTGACTGCATGTCACAGACACGGAGGACGGAAACTAACAATACGTCATCTAACATGTGAGGCGTAACTTGTTCCAGGTATTTGATAGAGATGGCCATTACAGGACGAAGGGCCCATAGGATTGCCGACCCCCTTTTCGAAAATCTGGACGGGAACGGGCAGAAGCAGATTTTTCTGTTTTGCTGGCCCCCTTCTCTTTCCTAGCTGAGGTCTTTTTAAACGCGCGTTCCCTCGTTTGTTTACATAGCACACCTACATACTGTAGGTAGGTATGCACTGTACATACATAGTACATGTACATAGGTAGTAGCGTGTCTGGGGAGCCGGGCGCGCTTGCTCACCCTTTTTTCCTTCCCTTCTCTCTCAGACCCTTCGCACTCCCTCCTATGGCTTTATCCATCGTGCTGGCCAATAGCCCTTAATAGGCTAACACAGTGCGTATGGTGTACTTCGCAGATTTCTGTTGTTAATCGGTACGCTCACATTACCTACTGCATTTACAGTTACGTGATGTAAAGCTTCGTGTATAACCCCAACCCCAAAGCATGTTGATGATTCGGCACATATTGCTTGGCCTCGTGTATAACCTCGCATGTATACTCCAAGCCCACGAATTTGGCGAGTAACGATTTTTCCCCCCGTGGGTTATACACGAAGTGTTACAGTGCATGCCAGCACGTTTACCCGGATGCACAAAAGTACGATACATACAGTAGTTTTCATCAAAATGACCGAATAATGACTGACACGACAAAAATACTATACGCACGAATTGTGTGACGGAACGAAACACACATTTATCTTTGCTTTTAATCCGAAACAGATCTGTTGAGCTCGCCTCCCCGCTGTGCTCTTTGCTTTGTTGTATCCGCCCGCCAGCCTCCGCGGCCACTTCAAGTTTTTCTTCATATGCAGCTTGAGGCAAAAAAGGCACACATGGCGAAAAAAGTTCCCGGCAATAACATGACAGCACAAGAAGCTTTTAACGGTGCACCGTGTAGCAGCACTGTTGTGCCTAACACTGAAACATGGCGGCGGAACACACCATTTTTGTCGAATCTTGTTGCTGCCTTTGTGCTGAAACTGTGCCATCGAATCGTCGGGTGCCACTTGCCAAGAACCTTAGTGGCACCACCGTTGGTCAAGTTGTAAATGCGGTACTGGCATTGGCAAGTGAAGAGCCATTGGATACATCTGAAAGAACACCACCAGATTTGTGTCTGAAGTGCTATATGCAGATCAAACGACTCTGCACCAGGTACAGTATGTAGGTTTTAGTTCCAGATGAAGTAGTGTGTGACGTGCTGTAGTATTCCAATGTACATTACATTAATATGTGTGCAATACCGCAAAACATGAAGCTATCAACAAATGACTAAATAGTAATGACCGTACAGTACATTGCGCTTTATGTTCAGAGAGCAGAAGTCCATATCGCTGAGCCGGACCAACTGGCAGGATCATCAGGTCACCAGCTGCATGTGTACCACCAGAAACAAGGGCGGACGACCCAAAAAAGGACGACACAGGGACAAGAAGAGTCTGGTGATCTCGTTTGGCTCTTTGGACCCGCCGGCTCCGTGCGAAATCTTCAGGCGCTATTCACTGGAAGCCTCTCGAAAAAAGGCGCCACTGGCAGTAAGTTGGCCTGCAACCAAAATACTGGAAATTATATATTAATTATTTGCCGTATTGACTAATTTTTTACGTACATTGTACGTACCTATTTTACGTACGTACTGTACGTACCTATAGCCCTACTGAGGGACACTATCTGAATACGTTCGTGTAAAATAATGCGAATGAATGACAGGCGTGTGGGGAGGCGGCCAAAAGGAGAAGCCAGTCAGTTGAGGCTGGATTTGGGAGCGTGGAAGAGCAACTGGCCGGGCTCTCAGAGCGGCGGAAGCGGGAAGCGCCCACCATCGCCGTGGAAGCATTGCCATCACGACGATCAGTGACAGACTTCGCCGCCGCCTCCAAGTCGCACCGAAAGGTGCTCAAAAACGACTGTAAAAGAATACTGAAGAAGGTACAGTACGACTGAATCAAGCAATGCTAGTTGCTCATTAGCTACGTATTGTACGTACACTTCCTGACTGATGAATGACACATAGCAGAGAAGTGAGTGATTTGATGCACAACTTCTGTCTTTTTTAGGGTATCGAAGGCCAGCTGGCTCCGATTGGTCTAAAGCCAGTGCTTGTCATCGCTAAGGACCATCGGAGCCGGGAGCACAGCTTCGAGCTGGAGGATGGATATAAGCAAGAGAAGCTGAAGAAGGTACTGCTACTGTACTGTACTGAGACAACTGTACGTATACTGTACGCATAGTTCATAGTCCTTCTCTATTATGGAGTCCTGGCAGTACTGCAAACGACTCGCCGCCGCTAATATACAATACGTAATAGATAGCTATGTACAGTAATAGTACGTTACGTACGTACATTCTCAAGCACATTGCATGTTTCAGGCCACCACAGTAGTGGAGATGAACGGCATAAGCCGCGACGCGTGGGTGCAGAACTCACAACTCGCGGCTCAGCTGCCCAGCTACTACGCTGTGAAACAGAAGCAGAATGAGCTGGACGGCTATATGCCACTCATCCAACCCATCCCCGGTGAAGCTCAAGGGGCACAGGTTGACCTGCATGCCGCCATAGCGGCGCAACTTGAGCTAAAGGTTCGTAAAGTACTATTTTGTGCCACTCAAGACAATAAAAAAATGACCGACACGGTACAGCATGTAGGTACCCCAGCAGCAAGTTTCTACTGATGAATGCTATGTACGTATGTGCATGTTTCAGCTACAGCACTGCGGCAGCCAGAAAGTGGCGAAGGAGCTACTGGACAACAAGGTGGTCGTTAAGATCTCCGGAGACGGCGCAAAGCTGACACGGAAAAAGGGCCAGACCACCTTGTCTTTCAGCTTCCCCTTTCTGGACACTCAGGCCCAGAGTGCTTACAGTAAGAAAGCCCCAAGTACAATCATTGAATTATATGTAGACAAATCGGTACCTACATTGGTACCGTATGTATATAGAGTATCTACACTACAGCATAAGCCAGTACTGTACGTACAATATTGTTGAATAGCCACGGTCCCGT
>JASAMW010005780.1:0-35247 GCA_030247985.1 Epsilonema sp. ZAB3_2 | reverse complement strand
CTGCCCCCTACGAGAGAAGCAGAGTTCCTGCTGCGGCATATTCAAGGCTGTCACCTGCGATACTCTCATTTACAAGTGCGAAAAATGCTCAACGGGCTTTTGGGATGAAACTGGAGTGATTGATCATTTGGCCCATATCCACAAGATCGCGAGTTATACGGAAGTCAGGCCAGAACAGGTGATTATAGTGCGCTACATACCTGGTGAATAGGGTAGCGTGGGGTAACACCGCCCATGGGGGGAATTCCGCCCACCTATGGCCTTAGGCCTAAGTTCTCAAGTTATGGCTAGGAAGAAAGCAACAGAGGTAGAAGTGTCCCGAAATACATTTTCAGAGAGCCATGTGAAGAATGGGGGCAAAAGTGTCAAAGGTGGGGCAGATCCCCCCCCCCCCATGGACGGTTTTACCCCACGCTACCCAAAATTCGCGTCGGATTTGAACTGTCAAGCCTTCTTTAGCGTTTGGAGCGTGTTTATCTTGTGTTCACACAAAATAAGAAGTTGCAACTTACTGTTCACCGCGAGTGTGCAGCGCACTAAAAAGCTCTCCTTCCAAAGAGAAGAAAAATTATGGACGAGGCGGGAATCGAACTCCCACTATTCCAGGCATCTCGATCCCACAAGAACCCTCCACGCAGCCCGATTAGTTATTGTCATCGTGATGGGATTTTTCTGTGAAAAATACAGTAGATAGGTTACCGAGTTGCATGTAATGGTTCCTGTTTCAGTGCTTCGTTCACCATCCCAAAGAACTTCTGGTGATGCTGAGTGAAATCATGCTGAGCCTTGCCCAGTTGAGACACATGGAGAAGAAGGAACAACTCACCTCAGATGAGGAATGGGCTGTAGAGCAAGTATGGGAACTGGTGAAAGCCTCCTGCGACTACCGACTAAACGAGAAACGTGTTGCTAAAGAAAAGGAGAAAGTGGACCCAAAACTAGAACGCGAGGAGCAAAAGAAATTCTTCCAGAATTTGAGGAAGAACAGAACGAAAAAAGATGGCGTGTACTGGGAATGGGTCACTCTGGCTCCAGTGAAAAAGACAGAGGAGGCAAGTGGTAACAATATTACAGGAGAAGAGAAAGCTCAGGGTCAGAGGAAGAAGTCTGAGAGGCAGCAGAATCGAAGATCGATTTTGAAACGAGAATGGAAGGAGGAGGAATTGGACGTTGCACCGCCTAAGAGACTGCCGCGTTTTCAAGCAGAAGGTGACGCACAAAAACGGGCTATGAAGAAAGAAGGAGGAGCGAAAGGCGCGCCGGAAGCGAATGTGAACGCAGCGGCGACAGCGATGGTCGAACCTCGTGTATGTGAATCGGGCATGAATCGGTCGGCGAGTGCCGTTGTTGTGGCCACGCGTGAAGAAGGCTCTTCGGTCATGCCGGATTCACAGGTACCTACTACGGCTGCTGCCAACTCGGGAACGATGGCAGGTTCACATGGAGCGCCTATTCTGAAAGACGTCAGAGAGAAGCGAAAATCAAAATCAAGGGGAAGAAAGCGCAACGTTCGATTCTTATAGTCTGTTGGCTGGAAGGTATGTACATATGCTTCAAGGTTGCCATCTCTTTCATTATGGCCTCGTGCACTCACATGAGACAACGTGTGCTGGGCGTGTCCATGGCTCGACAATGCTTTCACATCAGCCGAGGATGCTCGTTTGAAGAGTATTCTATGCCAACGCACCACATGTACGTAGGGCGATAGGGAATCGAACCGTTTGGGTCTCATGTTCCGAGTGAGCGCCGCGCCCTAGCCATTGAACTACACACCTGTGTGATCTCAGTCACACAATCTCCCCTTTTTTATATTGACAGCTTCCCACACGTGACCTTCCATCCAGCCAACGGACTGTTGTACGCTCCATCTGTCAGAAGAAGTTGAAAACCAGCTACGGGCTCAAAGTGCACATGCAGCTGCATTATCAGGGAACTCACGAGTGTCACATCTGTCACAAGCTAGTGAAGACTCATATCGGCCTGAAGCGACACCTAGCGGGGCATTCTGCGCCAGCAAAGAAGCAAAAATTTCCCTGCCCGGACTGCGGTAAGCGGTTCCATTCGAGAGGCGCCGTGCGTATTCACTACGTGCTTCATACGGGCGCAATGCCCTATTCTTGTTCCTACTGCGACAAGAAGTTTGCGCAAAAATCGAGTCAAATCAATCACGAACGAAGGCATACGGGCGCAAAACCGCATATCTGCCAGTATTGCCAAAAGAGATTCAGTCACAAGGTCAACTTGAAAGACCACATCAGAATACACACTGGCGAACGCCCCTTTAAATGTCGCGAATGCGGAAAGGCGTTTTTGCAGCGCAGCTCCTATAAAGTGCATATGGAAGGACATACGGGCATAAAACCCTACGCCTGTTCCTTCTGTGACAGAAGATTTCTGCGGAAAGAACAACAGGAAACTCACGAGCGCGTACACACGGGAGAAAAGCCGTTTGTTTGTCTAGTTTGTGGCAAAGGCTACACGCTCCCTGCCTCGCTCAAAGAGCACATGAGAGCGCACACTGGGGAGCTCCTCAAGTGCCAGCGGTGTGAAGCGACATTTAGCCAGAAGAATAGCTTGAGGTCGCATAGGAAAATTTGCAATCAGTGAACTTTGTTTTTCTCTTGTGTGCTTGTGGAATCTTGATAAAGTTGTTTTGTCTTTGTGGATTTCATTCTTGGGTGTCGCTCGTACACTTGTCGAGCAAGCTTTGGGCTTTTCATTCATCTGCGATTCTTTGCATTTCTTATCCAGTGATTTTTATGATATTGTGGGCTTGCTAGATGTTTTGATGCTGTGGCCTCATTCGATAATGGATTGCTGTTTCTGTGAGGCACGTGGCCCCAATGAGGTTTTGGGAAAACCTGCCCCCTATCAAGACGCAGAGTTCCTACTGCGGCATATTCAAGGCTGTCACCTGCGATACTCCCCATACAAATGCGAAAAATGCTCGACCGGCTTTTGGGATGAAGGTGGCATGCTTGATCATTTGGCCCATCTCCACAAGATCACAAATTATACGGAAGTCAGGCCAGAACAGGTAATAATACGTACGATATGCACGTAGTGCGATGCACGTACACACGTGGTATGAGTAAACTCACTGAGTTTGAACTTCGTGGTCTTGTTATTCGTTTAGAGCGTTCTCAATTGCGCACGCAATTTAACTCGCATGTGTTTGCAATGTTGCGCAAGTTCACCAATCGCGCGGTGAGTTCACCGCAAGTTTACTCGACACGTGTGCAGCGCTCTAAAGGCTCTTCAATAAGAAAAATTATGGACCAAGCGGGAATCGAACTCCCGCTTTTCCTGACATCGCGATTCCATAAAAACCTTCCACGGAGCCCGATATTTGTCATGAACGAAGATCATTTCATGCCCTTCCCTTCGTTTTCTATTTATGCAAGTAAGTATTCTATGTTGCCCCTTGAATGTGTTACGTACTGTGTAGGTATGGCAATATCGTCCGAGGCCAGTACTGTAACTGCTAGTTCTGGCAATGCAAGGCGGGTTTAGCGATCTGTCCTTGGACAGGCACCTGGTGGCGCGCATAAGTCCACGGCTGTGACCGAGGGTAGCGGGTTCGATTCCCGTTCGGACCTATTTCTCTCCTCCTTTTCGGGGCCCAGTATCGCTATACGGAACGCTGCAAGTTACACGTGTAATGGTTCTTGTTTCAGTGCTTTGTTCACCAACCGAAAGAACGTCTGGTGAAGCTCAGTGAAATCATGCTGAGTCTTGCCCAGATGAGACATATGGAGAAGAAGGAACAACTCAGCTCAGATGACGAATGGGCTGTGGAACAAGTATGGCAACTGTTGACAGCCTGCTGCGACTTCCGACAAACGAGAAATGTGGTGGAACAGCAGAAACGGAGGAAGTGGACCCGAAACTGGAACGCGAGGAGCAGAAGAAATTCTTTCAGAATTTGAGGAAGAACAAAAGGAAAGAAGACGGCGTCTACTACGAATGGGCCAAAGTGTCTCCAGTGGTAAAGCGAGAAGAGGGTGACGATGGCTGTTATGAGGAACAGAAAGTTCTGGTTCAGAAGAAGAAGAAGAAGCCTCGGAAGAAACGAAAATCGATTTTTCAGCAACGGTGGGAACAACGAATGCACGTTCCTCCGGCTATGAGACTGTTTTTGCAGGCGAATGAACTTGACATCCCAGAACGTGTGAAACAGGAAGAAGGAGTGAACGCAGTAAAAACGGCAGATGCGAATGAAGCTGCGGCGACGCGGAGCGACAGCCTCCTATGTGAACCAGACGTGAAGCCTGTGGTGGGAGAAAGGGTGGGAAAAGCCCCAGAGGCATCTCCGTTTATGTCGGCAGATTTTATGGAAGAGAATGCTGCGACCAATAATAACTGTGAGCAGGGTTCTCCTCTAATAATGGCGGATTCACAGGGACCGACGACGGCTGCTACCAACTCGGAAACGATGGCAGGTTCACAGGAAGGGCGGAAATCGCTGTCTTCTATTCTAAAAGACATCAGAGAGAAGCGAAATGAAAAAGCGAAGGAAAAGCGCAACATTCTATTCTTATAGTCTGTTGGCTGGAAGGGGTCTACTACCAGGGTTGCCATCTTTTTCATTATGGCCTCATGCATTTCGTTTGAAAAAAGTATTCTTATATCCACGCCAAACGCACCACATGTTGGGCGACAGGGAATCGGAACCTTCTGGGCCTCTCGCGTTCCAAGCGAGCGCCCTAACCATTGAGCTACGCACCTGGATTTATCTCAGTCACACAAATTCCCCTTTTTGGTCACTGACAGGTTCCCAAAAGTGACCTTCGTTCCAGCCAACGGACTGTTGTACGCTCTATCTGTCGGAAGAAGTGTAAAACCAGCTACGGGCTCAAAACGCACATGCAGATGCATTCGCAACCAAGTCTCGAATGCCACATCTGTCACAAGCTGTGGAAGACGCCTCGCGGACTCAAGGGACATCTGGCGACGCATTCTGAGCGAAAAAATGAGAAGAAATTTCCCTGCCCCGACTGTGGTAAGCTGTTCCAGTCGAAAGGCGAGGTGCGTAAACACTACGTGCTACACACGGGCGCCGAGCCTTTAAAGCCTTTCTCTTGTTCCTACTGCGACAAGAAGTTTTCGACAAAGTCAACTAAAATCGACCACGAACGATTGCATACGGGCGAAAAACCGTACAGCTGCCAGTATTGCCACAAGGGATTCAGGAATGCGAGCGGCTTGAAAGACCACATCAGAACGCACACGGGCGAACGCCCCTTTAAATGTCGCGAATGTGGAAAGGCTTTTGTGCAGCGCGGCGCCTGGAAACTGCATATGGACGCGCACACGGGCGTAAAGCCCTTCGCCTGTACCTACTGTGACAGGAAATTTCTGCGGAAGGAACAAATGCGCTTTCACGAGCGCGTTCACACGGGCGAAAAGCCGTTTGTGTGCCAAGTTTGTGGCAGAGGCTACACACTCGCGCCCTCGCTCAAAGATCACATGAGAACGCACACTGGGGAGCGCTTCAAGTGCCAGCGATGTGAAGCGACTTTTAGCCAGAAGGCTAGCTTGAGAGCACATAGGAAGAGTTGTCAATAGTGAACTTTGTTTTGCTCTTGTGTGCTTGTGAAATCTTGATAAAGTTCCTTTGTCTTGTTTGTGGGTTTCTTTGTTGGGTATCGCTCGTACATTTGTCGAGCAAGCTTTGGGCTTCTTTTTCATTCTTCTGCGTTTGCTTGCATTTCTTGCCCTGCAAGTTTTATGATACACTAGTGGGCTACACCTGTGGTGAGTGAATTCAAGGTGAGTGAACTTCGAGTTTTTTTCATGTAGAGCATTCTCACTTGCTCCCAAGCGCAAAATTTTTCTCACGTGTTCACACGTGGTGAGTTTCAACTCACGGTGAACTCTCTACTGAATTTCCCATGAGTTTACTCGCTGCGCGTGTAGCCCACAACTATGCGGTAGCTAGTTTTGTGATACAATATCTGTTGTTTTTTTATTTTTTTTTTTTAAGTGAAATTTGTTTTTAATACTTTGTTTGTTTTTTTTTTCTTTTTATTTTTTTTTTTGTCTTTCTTTTTTGTTTTTTTTTTGTGTATTATTAATTTTTTTTTTTTTTTTTTTATCCCTTTTTGGGTTTGTTTTGGTTTTCTTTTTTTTTTTTTTTTTTTTTTTTACTTTTTTTTTTTTTTTTGTTTTTTTTTTTTTTTTTTTTTTTTGGTTTTTTTTTTTTTGGTGTTTTTTTTTTGTTTCTATTTTATTCTTGGTGATATGTAGTGTCATTCGACTATGGATTGCTGTTTCTGTGAAGCACATGGCCCCAATGACCTTTTGGGAAAACCTGCTCCCTATCAGGAAGCAGAGTTACTACTGCGGCATATTCAAGGCTGTCACCTGCAATACTCTCCCTACAGATGTGAGAAATGCTCAACCGGCTATTGGAATGAGACTGGCGTGCTTGATCATTTGTCGCAAGTCCACAAGATCACACGATTTACGGAAGTCAGGCCGGAACAGGTGATTATAATAGCGGGAATCGAACTCCCGTTCTTCCTAACATCTCGATCCCACAAGAACCCGCCACGCAGCCCGATATGATATTTGTCATCGTGATCGGAAATTTCTATAATGCATAACCCTTACTTATTTATTTCTCTCATGGACAAATAATTCATGTACTGTGGGTCCTTTTTCAGTGCTTTGTTCACCAACCGAAGGAACGTCTGGTGAAGCTGAGTGAAATCATGCTGAGCCTTGCCCAGTTGAGGCACATGGAGAAAAGCGAACAACTCAGCTCAGATGACGAATTGGCTGTAGAGCAAGTATGGAAACTGTTGACAGCCTGCTGCGACTTTCGACGAAACGAGAAACACGCTGCCACAGAAAAGGAGAAGGTGGACCCAAAAGCAGAACGCGAGGAACAGAAGAAATTCTTTCAGAATTTGAGGAAGAACAAAATGAAGGAAGACGGCGTCTACTGGGAATGGGTCACTCTGGCTCCAGTGATAAAGCCAGAGGAGGGAACTGAGGACTATTCGCCTAACTCGATAACAGAGAATGCGTTTGTTTTCTCAACCTTTACGAGGCGAAGTTTGCAGCATTTATCACACTCAAGCACAGCACACCTGTAGTAATTTTTTTTACAAAATGTACACAAAACTTGCAAGTTTTCTTCTTCTTGCAAGTGTTGTGCAGATTTTGTAAAAAAATACTACAGGTACGTGCTATGCGTGAGTGATAAATACTGCAGCTCAACTACAGGCAGGTTGAGAAAAACTCACTCTATTATCGAGTTAGGCGAATACAAAAGAGGGGAAAGCTCTGGTTCAGGGGAAGAAGAAGGAACAGCAGAAGCGAAGATCGATCTTGGCACGAAAATGCGACGAGGAAGTGGACGTGGCACCATCTGCGAGGATGCGTTTTCAAGGAAAAACTGGCGCGGAAAGAATGGCGGAGAGGAAAGAGCAAGCAGCGGTGACAGCGACGGTGGAACAACCGGGTCTATGTGAATCGAGCATAAAGCGCTCGGGGAGTGAAGAAAATGACGGGTTGGATGAAAAAGTGGCTGCTGAGCCTTCGACGTATTGTGCTGCAGATTTTATCGAAGAAGAAGAAAAGAAGCCTTCCGTTCTGGCCAAGTGTGAAGAAGAAGGTTCTTCAATAATGGCGGATTCACAGGTACCGACGACGCCTGCTTTCAACTCGAAAAAGATGGCTGCTTCACGAGGAGCGCCAAAAATGTTTACTTCTATTTTTCTGAAAGAGAATAGAGCTGAGCGACAATCGAAGGAAAAACGCAACGTTCGATTCTTATAGTCTGTTGGCTGGATGGAAGGGTCTACCTACCTACTATCCACCATATGCAATAAGAGCCAGTGCTTGGTCGCGAGGCGACCCCTCTGAACTAACCTTTTTCAGTGCAACTTTTGATCGGTAGTCGACGCGAAGGTCGGCGTGGAAAGAAACAAACGAGCAAGAAAGATGACCGCGCCGACCTTCGCGTCGACTACCGATCAAAAGTTGCACTGAAAATCAAGGTTAGTTCAGAGAGGTCGCCTCGCGACCAAGCACTACTCTTATTGCATATTATGGTGAATAGGGGGTCCATTATGGTCCATGCATTCACATGAGGTGTGTGGTAGGCGTGTCCATGGGTCGATGATGCACGCAATTGCATGGACAACAGCCATGGATGCTCTCTTGAAAAGAATATTTTTGAATCCACGCCTAACGCACCATGTGTTGAAAGCCCAAAATCGAGAAGAAAATTTGCCAGATATGCCAGGGAATCGAACCCTGGGCCTCTCGCGTTCCATGCGAGCGGCCTAACCATTGTACAAGCACACACCTGGATTTTATAGCAGTCACACAAAACTTCCCAAAGATGTAGCCGACGTTCCTCCATCCAGCCTACGGACTGTTGTACGCACCATCTGTCAGAAGCAGTTGAAAACCAGATGCGGGTTCAGATTGCACATGCAGGCGCATTCTCAGGGGAGTCACCGTTTCCCCTGTGATATCTGTCACAAGCTCCTGAAGACACCTATGGGCTTGAAGCGACACCTAGCGGCCCATTCTGAGCCGAAAAAGGTGAAGAAATTCCCCTGCCCGGACTGTGGTAAGCTGTTCGACTCGAAAGCCGCCGTGCGCGCCCACTACGTGCTACACACGGGCGCCAAGGCCTATGCCTGTTCCTACTGCGACAAGAAGTTCGCGCAAAAAGGGGCGAAAAACAGTCACGAACGATTGCACACGGGTGAAAAACCGCATAGCTGCCAGTATTGCCAGAAGAGATTCGGTAAGCGGGCCGACTTAATGGTCCACATCAGAACGCACACTGGTGAACGCCCTTTTAAGTGTCGCAAGTGTGAACAGGCGTTCTTACAGTGCGGTGCCTTGAAACAGCATATGGAACTGCACACGGGCGTAAAGCCCTTCGCCTGTACCTACTGTGACAGGAGATTTTTGCGGAAAGAACAGCAGGAAACTCACGAGCGCGTACACACTGGGGAAAAGCCCTTCGTGTGTCAAGCTTGTGGCAAAGGCTACACGCTCGCTCCCTCGCTCAGAGATCACATGAGAACGCACACTGAGGAGCGCTTCAAGTGCCAGCGATGTGAAGCTACTTTTAGCCAGAAGGCCAGCTTGAGGTCGCATAGGAAGAGTTGTCATCAGTAATCGTGCTCTTGTCTGCTTTGTGAAATCTTGATAAAGTTCTTTTGTCTTGTTTGTGGGTTTCTTTCTTGGGTATCGCTCGTACATTTGTCGAGCTAGCTTTGGGCTTCTTTTTCATTTGTCTGCATTTGCTTGCATTTCTTGCCCTGCAAGTTTTATGACACTGTGCGGTTGCTATTTTTGTGATACTGTAGTGTCATTCGACTATGGATTGCTGTTTCTGTGAAGCACATGGCCCCAATGACCTTTTGGGAAAACCTCCCTATCAGGAAGCAGAATTCCTACTGCGGCATATTCAGGGCTGTCACCTGCAATACTCTCCCTACAGATGTGAGAAATGTTCAACCGGCTATTGGAATGAGACTGGCGTGCTTGATCATTTGTCGCAAGTCCACAAGATCACACGATTTACGGAAGTCAGGCCGGAACAGGTGATTATAATCGCGGGAATCGAACTCCCGTTCTTCCTAACATCTCGATCCCACAAGAACCCGCCACGCAGCCCGATATGATATTTGTCATCGTGATTGGAAATTTTTATAATGCATAATATAACCCTTACCTTTTGGGTGTTTTGGGGGGGGGGTTTTGTGGTTTGTGGTGGTGGGCTTTTTGTTTTTGTTTACTATTTCTTTCATGGACAAATAATTGCATGTATATTGCCTCGTCGCGTCGTACACCTTTTTATTTCTCTCATAGACATAGAATTCATGTAATTGGTTCCTTTTTCAGTGCTTTGTTCACCAACCGAAGGAACGTCTGGTGAAGCTGAGTGAAATCATGCTGAGCCTTGCCCAGTTGAGACACATGGAGAAAAGCGAACAACTCAGCTCAGATGAAGAATGGGCTGCAGAGCAAGTATGGGAGCTGTTAACAGCCTGCTGCGACTTTCGACGAAACGAGAAACACGCTGCCAAAGAAAAGGAGGACCCAAAAGCAGAACGCGAGGAACAGAAGAAATTCTTCCAGAATTTGAAGAACAAAAGGAGGGCCACTTTGGCTGCAGTGGTGGTAAAGAGAGAAGAGGGTAGTAACGATGGCTGTTGTGAAGAAAAGGAAGTTTTTTTGGTTCAGAAGAAGAAAAGGAAGAACTCGTGGAAGAAACGAAGAACGATATTGCAGCGAAGGTGGGACGAACACATGCATGTGCCTCCGTTTATGAGAATGGATTTGCAGCCGCAAATTGAGATTTCCACAAATTTGAAAGAGGAACAGGGTGTGGAGGACGCTGAGAAAAGGGCAGACGCGACGAGCGATGTGAATGAAGCTGTGGTGACGCATAGCGACGGCCTATGTGAACCGGACGTGAAGCCTTCGGTGGGAGAACAACGGCAGGGAAAGGCGCCTGAGGCAACTGCGTTTCTGTCCGTGGATGTTATGGAAGAGAACGCTGCGACTAGTGACAACTGTGAGCGGAGATTGGCAGCTTCACGGGTACCGAATTTGACTGTCAATCGCTTGGATTTGCAAGAAATACGGTTTTTGTCTCTCCTGAAAAAAGTCAGAGCCAAGCGGGCAAAAAAGGAGAAGCGGAACATTCGATTCTTATAGTCTGTTGGCTGGATGGAAGGGTCTACTATACAGGACCATCGGTTGCGGATTTCTCTGGTCTGAAAAAAGTACCCTCCATCACACAGAAATTTATCCGTCTCGCCACCCCCCCCCCCCCCCCCCCCCCCCTATAGAGTGGCACATCGTAGCGCTAACGCTATATTCACCGCAACCCCCTCCCCCTATTTTTGCGTGACGTACTTTATAAAGCTTCCCTTCCCGTGTGACCTTCCATCCAGCCAACGGACTGTTGTACGCACCATTTGTCAGAAGAAATTGAAGAGCAGCTACGGACTCAGGGTGCACATGCAGCAGCATGCTCAGCCGACTCACGCATGCACCATTTGCCACAAGCTGCTGAAGACGCCTATCGGCCTCGAGCGACACCTAGCGGGCCATTCTGTGCCGAAAGCGAAGAAGGAGCAGCAGACAATTGCATGTCCGGACTGCGGTAAGCTGTGCAAGTCGAAAACCTCCCTGCGTAGCCACTACCATGTGCAACACACAGGCGCCGGGTTGCCCTATGCCTGTTCCTACTGCGACAAGAAGTTCGCGCTAAAAGGGGCGAAAACCAGCCACGAACATGTTCATACGGACGAGAAACGCTATTCCTGCCAGTATTGCCAGAAGAGATTCAGGGAAAGTGCCGGCTTAAGGGACCACATCAGGACGCACACTGGCGAACGCCCCTTTAAATGTCGCGAGTGCGGAAAAGCCTTTATACAGCGGAGCAACTTGAAATCGCATATGGAACTGCACACGGGCATAAAACCCTACGCCTGCACCTATTGTGACAGGAAATTTGTGCGGAAAGAACAAGTGCGCTTTCACGAGCGCGTACACACGGGCGAAAAGCCGTTTGTGTGCCAAGTTTGTGGCAGAGGCTACACGCTCCCTGCTTCGCTCAAAGACCACATGAGAACGCACACTGGGGAGCGCTTCAAGTGCCAGCGATGTGAAGCGACTTTTAGCCAGAAGGCTAGCTGGAGGTCGCATAGGAAGAGTTGTCATCAGTAAAGGTTGTTTTGGCCTTGTGTGCTTGTGAAATCTTGATAAAGTTCTTCTATCTTTGTGACTGCGTGGGTTTTGGTTGGTTGGAAATGGCTCGTACTCTTGTCGAGCAAGCTTTGAGCTTTCTTTTCATTCTTTCTTCGTATGCATTACGTTAGTAGTAGGTGTGCCATGTTCTGAAATGCCTCCATAAAATGCAGATGGGAGACGAGCTAATGTTTCACGCATTCATAAAGTGCAGAGGAATACGCCACTATGAGCACTGCGTTAGAAATTGATGTGTAAAATTGCCTTTTTTCGTCATCTCATGGCTTGTTCACCCACGAAGGAAATGCGCTCAGCGTACGCTCAGGCGCATCGATGGTTCTCCATGCCTTTGCATGTGTAGAGCCATTGACACGACACGCTTGGCGTACGTCGAGCGCAGTTTCTTCCAATATGTGAATCAACCATCATGCCGCGTTCACCATGCGTTCGTTGATCTGTACGTCCGACGTATCTTTTAGTGGTGTCATGTACTCCAAAGTACGGTACGTCGGATGTGCGGACGTATGGTGAACGCGGCATCATTCTTGCTTTGCCACAGATTCATACTTTATCTCAGAAACATGGACTGCTGTTTCTGTGAAGCTCAAGGCCCCAATAATCTGGTAGGTCGACCCAGGTACGGCTATCAAGATGCGGACTTTCTGCTGTGCCACATTCAGGGCTGTCACCTGCGCTATTGGCCCTACGTATGCAGCGAGTGTCAGACTGGCTTTGGCAATGAGGTCAGCTTGCGTGAACACCTGGGAAATAATCACCGCATCACGACATATTCGAAAGTTACAGTGGAACAGGTAAGAGTGATGGGGTAAACATTTTATGGGTCATTCAGATTGGTGGGAAATGCATTCCCAGTGCATTTGCTCCGATGTAAATGGCCAGTTTAGCTCCAGGCATAGGCAGGACTATATTCCTGGCATAGCGTAAAGCGGGGGTAAACCCGGCCACCTGAGCTTTCCTTGAACTTGCTGTTCCAACAACTGATGAACTAAGGATCTCATTTGAAAGAGGAGAGTTCAAGGAATTGATTGATATAGTACTCGTCTCAATCGGTCAATCGGTTGTTGAGATATGGCGCCCTGGAACTTAGTTGGCCGGGTTTACCCCACAGTACCCTACTTATCATTCCAGATATCCGTACCTGCAAAATTTGCCGCAGTTCTTATTTAGGCACTCCAGGGCGCCCGGCTTGCAAATTTGTTCGTTTTCTTGATTTTTTTCCAGTGCATTATCCATGTGCCAAAGGAGCATATGGAGCTCATCAGTGGCGTAATGATGAGCCTCGCGCAGCTGAGACATATGGAGAAGAATGATGCGTTATCCACCTCAGAGGAAACCTGGGCCTTGGCACAGATGTGGCAACAGTTGGCTGCGTGTTGTCAGTTTCGCGGAATAAAATTGGAAAAGACAGAGCCTCAAGCAAAGGAGGAGATTGTTCTGGTCAAGAAAAAACTTGGAAGACCGAAGAAAGTTTGGATTGAAGAAGAAAAAGGGGAAGAAATTAGCCCGAAAAAATGCGATGAGATTCAAGCATTTGAGGAGGTTGTGGTCAAGAAGAAACGTGGGAGACCGAAAAAAGTTCGGATTGAAGAGGAAAACGTGGAAGAAATTATCCCGGAAAAAGACGGCAAAATTCAAGCAGTGGAAGAGATTGTGGTCAAAAGAAAGCGGGGAAGACCGAAGAAAGTTCGGCTTGAAGAAGAAAAAGTGGAAATTACGCCGGAAACTGGAAAGCTACGGGAAGCAAAAGTGGTGGCGAAGACGTCGAGGAAAAAGAGAGGGAGGGCGAAGGTAGGAAAAAAGAGAAGGGTGAATGCTGCTGCGTTGGAGAAGAAAACTGAAGATAGTTTGTCGTGTGAACAGGACCAAACGTGCACATTTGACGCCAATGAGCCATCTGTTCATGTGGAAACAGTTACAAGTGGCGTCAAATGTGAACAGGGAGAGGGCTATTCATCTGAACTCATGTCTGATTCACAACTTTCAAGTGGAGAGGTCAAGGTGGAGCTACAACAACTTCAAAGTTCTGTGAAATCGAAGGAATTTACTTCGGAGTCTCAGGTGGAGCCAGACGAACTTCAGTGCCCAAGTTCAGAGTCGAAAGAATTGCCTGCGGATTCACAAGGCGGGGAAACAAAGAGAAAAGTGCGCATTCTCTGCCCCGTTTGCAAGCGAGCGCTGCGCAATCGGCAAGCGGTGCAGGCGCATATGAAACTGCACACGGAAACGAAGGATATTCCCTGTCCGGACTGTGGGAAAATGTTCACATCGAAAAACTCCGTTCGCTCGCACTACATCATGCACACAGGAGCGACTCCTTTCGCCTGTTCCTACTGTGACAAGAAATTTAAAGGGTGGATGCGGCTAAAATTTGCCTATGAAGTCGTTCAGCAATTTTTTTACCAATTTATTCGGTAAACCAAACCTATTATGCAGCTTTTTATCCTGCTTTATCCTGCAGTTTATGCTGAATCGATCCCACCAACCTGTCTCATTGAGATTGTGCCTTCTTCTCGCAGAGAAAACCCGCTTGCAATGGGCGTTGTTTCGCAATAAATTGCGCGAAAACGTTGTATAAGTGGGTTTTCTCTGCGAGAGGAGGCAAAACGCAACGAGACAGATGGATGGATCGATTCAGCGTGTAAAAACCTGCATAGGGTCCCCGAAAAAATGTTGAAAAAATTGATCCTCCCCTTCACTATGGGAAATCTTTGCCAGATCCGCCCTTTACGCGAAAGCACCAGATGCAAAATCACGAACGCGTGCACACTGGAGAAAAGCCGTTCAAGTGCCGCTTTTGCGATCGAGGCTTCGCCCTGGCCAGTTCCCTGACTCTGCACGTCCGAACTCACACTGGCGAAAAGCCCTACCAGTGTCACCTATGTGAATCGGCATTTGTGCAAAAGATCAGCCTGAAAGTCCATATGAACAAGCATCGGAAGGAGCAGGAGTGATTTCACGGCTGGTGTACATTGTAAATCGGTGCTTGTGGTGGGTGGCTCGAATACTGATGCAATCTTGATAAACTGTTTACTGCAAGGAGAATATTTTGGCTATGATTGAGAGCTCGTTTTGCTTGTCGAGCGCAAGCTTGTGCTTGAATACTTACTATTTTATTTTGTACTTGTACCCCCAACAACCCTTTCAGCCAAAATGCCAGCCGAAACATCGTCATTTTTTTCTCAGAAACATGGACTGCTGTTTCTGTGAAGCTCAAGGCCCCAGTAATCTGGTGATTCGACCCAAATGCGGCTACCAAGACGCGGAGTTTCTTCTGTGCCACATTCAGGGCTGTCATCTGCGCTATTGGCCCTACGTGTGCAGCAAGTGTCAGGCAGGCTTTGGCAATGAGGTCAGCTTGCGTGATCACCTGGAAAATATTCACCGCATCACGACATACTCGAAAGTTACAGTGGAACAGGTAAGAGCGGTGGGGTGTAAGTAAATATTTTTATGGGTCATTCACATTGGTGGGAAATGCGTCCGCAGTGCGTTTGGTGAATGACCAGTTAGCTCCAAGCATGGGCAGGACTATGTTCCTGGGATATAGGGTACAGCGGGGTAAACCCGGCCACCTGAGCTTTCCTTGAACTTGCTGCAAGGATCTCATTTGAAAGAGGCGAGTTCAAGGAATTGATTGATATCGTACTCGTCTCAATCGGTCAATAGTTTATTGAGAAATGGAGCACTGGAACTTTGATGGCCCGGTTTACCCCACAGTACCCTACTTATCATTCCAGATATCCGCACAGGCAAAATTGCCGCAGTTCTTATTTAGGTACTCAGGGCGCCTGGCTTGCAAATTGTTCCTTTTCTTGATTTTTTCCAGTGCATTGTCCATGTGCCAAAGGAGCATATGGAGCTCATCAGTGGTGTAATGATGAACCTCGCGCAGCTGAGACATATGGAGAAGAATGATGCGTTATTCACCTCAGAGGAAACCTGGGCCTTGGCGCAGATGTGGCAACAGTTGGCTGCTTGCTGCCAGTTTCGCGGCATAAAATTGGAAAAGACAAAGCCTCAGCCACACGTTGAGGAGATTGTGGTCAAGAAGATACCTGAAAGACCGAAGAAAGTTCGGCTTGAAGAAGAAAAGGTGAAAATTACGTCGGAAACAGAAAAGCGATGGGAAGCAAAAGTAGTGGCAAAGACGTCGAGGAAAAAGAGAGGCAGGAAGAAGGTAGGAAAAAAGAGAAGGGTGAATGCTGCTGCGTTGGAGCCATCTGTTCATGTGGATACAGTTACAAGTGGCGTCAAATGTGAACAGGAAGAGGGCTTTTCATCTGAACTCATGGCTGATTCACAACTTGGAGACGTCAAGGTGGAGCTGCAACAACTTCAAAGTTATGTGAAATCGAAGGAATTTACTGCGGATTCACAGGTGGAGCCAGACGAACTGCAGAGCTCGACTTCCGATTCGAAAGAATTGACTGCGGACTCACAAGGCGGGGAAACAAAGAGAAAAGTGCGCTTTGTCTCGAAAGAATTTCCTGCGGATTCACAAGGAGGGAAAACGAAGAGAAAAGTGCGCTTTGTCTCGAAAGAATTGCCTGCGGATTCACAAGGAGGGAAAACGAAGAGAAAAGTGCGCTTTGTCTGCCCCATTTGCAGACGCGCGCTGCGCCATCGTCAAGCGCTGCAGGCGCATATGAAACTGCACACGGAAACGAAGGATATTCCCTGTCCGGACTGCGGGAAAATGTTCAGAACCAAGAACGCCGTTCGTACACACTACATCATGCATACTGGAGCGACTCCTTTCGCTTGTTCCTACTGTGACAAGAAGTTTAAAGGGGGATCTTGGGGGAACTTTTGTACAGGGAGGCAAGTTTTGAATTTTTAAACTTGAAAGCACCTACCTATGTGATATTTGGTCCTCTTTCGATCTTCTAACCCCACATTCTGGAGTCAATTTTGCACCTGTGAGTCAGCGAACCAGTTAGAAAGGGGATTTCGCAACACTGGCCTGTTTCGAGCTTTTTCTAACTGGTTCCCTGCTTCACAGAGACAAAGTTGACTCCAGAATGCGGGGTTAGATCGAAAGAGGATGAAATTCTCTACATACACCTTAGGTAGGTAGGTAGGTAGGTGCTTTCAAATGTTTGAAATTCGAAATTTGCCTCCCCATACACAAGTTCCCTCCAGATCCCCCTTTAAAAGGAAGCAACAGGTGCAATGTCACGAACGCGTGCACACTGGAGAAAAGCCGTTCAAGTGCCGCTTTTGCGACCGCGGGTTCGCTCTGCTTGGTACCCGGACTCTGCACGTCAGAACTCACACTGGCGAAAAGCCCTACCAGTGTCACCTATGTGAATCGGCATTTGTACAAAAGATCTGCCTGAAACTCCACATGAACAAGCATCGAAAGGAGCAGGAGTGATTTCACGGCTGGTGTACATGCATTGTAGGTGCTTGTGGTGGCTCGCATACTGATGCAATCTTGATAAAATGTTTACTGCAAGGCGAATACTTTGGCTGTGATTGAGAGCTCGTTTTGCTTGTCGAGCGCAAGCTTGTGCTTGAATACTTGCTATTTTATGCTTGTACCCCCAACAACCCTTTCACCCAAAAGGCCAGGCGAAATAGCAACAATGTCACTGTTGAGGCGACGAATGTTTACGGTTACTGTGCGGTGGAATCAGCTTGGGTAAACTCGTGTCGTTGATGTTTCCGCTGGCTATTTGGAGATCGCGTTGGAAGAGTTGTTATCAAGATACGGGTTCGCGGTCACTTCGTTGCGGTTTTTTTCGTTGCGGACATTTCGTTGCCGCGGTCACTTCGTTGCGAGAACTTTCGTTGCGGTCACTTCGTTGCGGTTTTTTTCGTTGCGGACATTTCGTTGCCGCGGTCACTTCGTTGCGAGAACTTTCGTTGCGGTCACTTCGTTGCGGTTTTTTTCGTTGCGGACATTTCGTTGCGGCCGTCCTCTTGGCATTTGGTTGCGAGAACTTTCGTTGCTGGTCATTTCGTTGCGAGATTTACCTAAGCTTAAGCCTAAGCCTGCAACGAAATGAACGGCAACGAAAGTACTCGCAACGAAATGACCAGAGGATGGCCGCAACGAAAATATCCGCAACGAAAAAAAACCGCAACGAAGTGACCGCAACGAAAGTTCTCGCAACGAAGTGATCACCGCCGCAACGAAGTGACCGGCAACCAAGTGACCGTATCCCAAGATACGTGGTTGTTTGTGGTGTCATGTACGCCTTTAAGTACGTCAGATGTATGGACGTATGATGAACGCGGCATCATTTTTGCTGCCTTACAGACTCATTCGTCATTTTCTTCTCAGAATCATGGACTGCTGTTTCTGTGAAGCTCAAGGCCCTAACAATCTGGTAGTTCGACCCAGGTACGGCTATCAGGACGCGGAGTTATTGCTGTGCCATATTCAGGGCTGTCATCTGCGCTATTGGCCCTACGTATGCAGCGAGTGTCAGGCAGGCTTTGGCAATGAGGTCAGCTTGCGTGAACACCTGGGAAATAATCACCGCATCACGACATACTCGAAAGTTACAGTGGAACAGGTAAGAGCGGTGGGGTAAATATTTTTATGGGTCATTCACATTGGTGGGAAATACGCTCCCAGTGCGTTTGCTCGTGAATGACCAGTTAGCTCCATGCATAGGCAGGACTATATTCCTGGCATATAGGGTACAGCGGGGTAAACCCGGCCACCTGAGCTTTCCTTGAACTGGCTTCTATCAACTGAACTAAAGATCTCATTTGAAAGAGGAGAGTTCAGAGAATTGATTGATATTGTGCTCGTCTCAATCGGTCCATTGTTTTTGAGATATGGAGCACTGTAACTTTGATGGCCCGGTTTACCCCACAATACCTACTTATCATTCCAGATATCCGCACAGGCAAAATTGCCGCAGTTCTTATTTTGGTACTCCAGGGCGCCTGGCTTGCAAATTGTTCCTTTTCTTCATTTTTTCCAGTGCATTGTCCATGTGCCAAAGGAGCATATGGAGCTCATCAGTGGTGTAATGATGAACCTCGCGCAGCTGAGACACATGGAGAAGAAAGACGCGTTATCCAGCGCAGAGGAAACCTGGGCCTTGGCGCAGATGTGGCAACAGTTGGCTGCGTGTTGTCAGTTTCGCGGCATAAAATTGGAAAAGGCAGAGCCTCAAGCAAAGGAGGAGATTGTTATGGTCAAGAAAAAGCTTGGAAGACCGAAGAAAGTTCGGATTGAAGAAGAAAGAGTGGAAGAAATTACCCCGGAAAAAGACGACGAAATTCAAGTATTTGAGGAGATTGTCATCAAGAAGAAACGTGGGAGACCGAAGAAAGTTCGGATTGAAGAGGAAAAAGTGGAAATTACGCCGGAAACAGGAAAGCTACGGGAAGCAAAAGTGGTGGCGAAGACGTCGAGGAAAAAGAGAGGGAAGACGAAGGTAGGAAAAAAGAGAAGGGTGAATGCTGCTGCGTTGGAGAAGAAAGCTGAAGATATTCTGTCGCGTGAGCAGGACAAAACGTGCACATTTGACGCCAGTGAGCCATCTGTTCATGTGGATACAGTTACAAGTGGCGTCAAATGTGAACAGGAAGAGGGCTATTCATCTGAACTCATGGCTGATTCACAACTTCCAAGTGGAGAGGTCAAGGTGGATCGACAACAACTTCTAATTTCGGTGAAATCGAAGGAATTTACTGCGGATTCACAGGTGGAGCCAGACGAACTTCAGTGCCCAAGTTCAGAGTCGAAAGAATTGGCTGCGGACTCGCAAGGCGGAGAAACAAAGAGAAAAGTGCGCTTTGTCTGTCCCATTTGCAAACGCGCGCTGCGCAATCGTCAAGCGGTGCAGGCGCATATGAAACTGCACACGGAAACGAAGGATATTCCCTGTCCGGACTGCGGGAAAATGTTCAGAAGCAATAACGCCGTTCGTACACACTACATCTTGCATACTGGAGCGACTCCTTTCGCCTGTTCCTACTGTGACAAAAAATTTAAAGGGGATATGGCAGGTACTTTTGTACGGGAAGGCAAGTTTTGAATTTTTTTACACTTGAAAGCACCTACCTATGTGACATTTGCTCCTCTTTCGATCTTCTAATCCCACATTATTCTGGAGTCAATTTTGCCCCTGTGAGGCGGCGAACCAGTTTACGTAGAAAGGGTTTTCGGAACACAGGCCTGTTTCGAACTTTTTCTAACTGGTTCCATGCTTCACAGAGACAAAGTCGACTCCAGAATATAGGGTGGTTAGATCGAAAGAGGATGAAATTCTACATACACCCAGACGTGGGCACGGTTTTGAGGGTGGGGGTCTGTCAGTGGGGGTATGCAGGAGGTCAAAAGTGGGGGGGGGGGGGGGTGTTGCGTACCCCCACCAAAAAAAAATTTTTTGGCCACGTACCCCCAGATTTTTTACGTACCCCCAAGAAAAAAACCTCACGTACCCCCAGCATATTTACGTACCCCCAACTGTAAATGGTGTACTACATACAAAGTCTATATCTATCCCCAGAAAAAATGAGCACTATTTTTTTGCACACAGTGCAACAGTTTTTATTGTGCACCTTGTAATATTTATACAAAATGCATGGTGGGTTGATAAGAGTGGTGTGTAAGTATGTGTTCGAATCGAATTTCCACTGTTGAATAATTTAGCAACTTGTCTAGAATGATAGGGATAAACCATTATATAAAACTATTCACTACATTGTGCAACTACAAACAACAATTCTTGACAATGCATGCACTTTGTCGAGTATGCAAAAAGTCTGAGCATGGATGTAAGCCAGAGGAAAAAAGGGTGGGGGTACGTGTCCTGGCAGACAAACTGCTGATTTCAAGTTTGGGGTTACGCGGTGGGGATACGTAGTGCTGTTTTTTTTTCTGGGGGTACGCGGGGGTATGTTGCTTTTCATTTTTCCTGGGGGTACGGGTGGGGGTATGGAGAGGTAGGGGTGGGGGTGCGTTCAACATACCCCCCCTCACCCCCAGGCCCACGTCTGTACACCTAGGTAGGTGTTTTCAAATGTTTGAAATTCGAAATTTGCCTCCCCGGACAAAAGTTTCGGCCAGATCCCTCTTTAAAAGAAAACAACAGCTGCAAAATCACGAACGCGTGCACACTGGAGAAAAGCCGTTCAAGTGCCGCTTTTGCGACCGCGGGTTCGCTCTGCTTGGTTCCCTGACTCTGCACGTCAGAACTCACACTGGCGAAAAGCCCTACCAGTGTCACCTATGTGAATCGGCATTTGTGCAAAAGATCAGCTTGAAAGTCCATATGAACAAGCATCGGAAGGCGCAGGAGTGATTTCACGGCAGGTGTACATACATTGTAGGTACTTGCGCTGGCGCAAATACTTATGCAATCTTGATAAAAGTTTTTACTGCCAGAGGTAAATTTTGTTGACTGTGATTGACTTGAGAGCTCGTTTTCGTCATCGAGCGCAAGCTTTTGCTTCTATTTTGCTGCTTTGTGCTTGTACCTCCAACAAGCTTTTCAGCCGTCAAGGCCGGCCGAAACATCAAAGTCACGGGTCCACGCGGAGGCGACGAATTTTTTCGACGCTGTGTCGTGGAATAGGCCTGGGTAAACTCGTGGGGTTGATGTTTCGGCTGGCTAGTTTTGAAAATATGCGTTGTTTTCAGCATGGATTGCTGCTTTTGTGAAGCGTTGGGCCATCAGAACTTTACGCTTCGTTACCGGAGCTATCACGAAGCTGACTTGCTCCTACGCCACATCCAATGCTACCATCTGCACTATTCGCCCTACGTATGCAGCAAATGTCAGGCTGGCTATGGAAACGAGGCGTCGGTTAGGGAACATCTGGGAAATGTGCACAGGATCACGACCTATTCAAAGATCACACCGGATCAGGTATGACGATGTCTTTTTGGCTTTGGGACATTGTGGGTCATTCGCATTGGAAGGAAATGCGTACGTCCGGCGCATTTATGGCACTTGCCGTGGCCACTCCGGACGTATGCCCAGCGCATTTCTTTGATGTGAATGAGCTATTAGATTTGAATAGGAGGGCCGGATCTATATTTGATATGTTCATCGGTACTATAGTCTGGCCAGAGAGAGTTGTTTGGGACTCACGTCCATTTGTGTACTTTGCATGTATGTCGGTACTTCTGCTAAATAGGAGTACACGAAGCACGGGCAGATATCCGTATTTCTGAATCTTTTGCGCAACGCGTCTTGAATGCCCTAGCGAATTCTTATTGGCTTAGACTACAGCAGCGTATGCATATGCTCGTCGTTTTGTATACTAGCTATTGTAGGCGTACGTCGATTTCTGAAATTTTTACGGAAAGCTATGTTTCTCGTGTTGGTATTATTTCACGCCAGTTACTGTGCCCTGTTTTCTTTTTCGCTTTTAGTGCTTTGTGCATGTGCCTCAAGATCGTATGGAACTGATCAGTGATGTCATGATGAGCCTTGCTCAGCTGAGGCATATGGAGAAGAAGGAATTGGTGAATTCGGACGAAACTTGGGCGTTGGAGCAGATGTGGCAGCTGTTGATGGCCTGCTGCGACTTTCGTCGACCTCCGAAAATTACGTCAACAGTGGATGAGGCGGTGGAAACCGTCGAAACTAGCGCCATCTTTGAGAAGAAAAGGAATCAGCACCAGACTGCTGCAATGGAAGTTATTGAGAAGGAAGAAGTGAAGGAAGAAGAAATTTTGGAGAAAGTGGAGCGAAGGGGAAGGCCGAAAAAGAAGAAGCGGGGCTGGACCAGAAAAGAGTTGGAGAACGGGGTAAAGGAAGGAGATGAAGAAGGAAGTGTTGGTATGGAAAAGAGGAAGAGGGGCCGGCCTAGAAAGGAGTTGAAGGAAGAAGATGCAGAGGGCAATGTTGAGGTGGAAAAGACGAAGAGGGGCCGGCCTAGCAAGGAAGAAAATGAAGAACGCAGTGTTGTGGTGGAAAAGAGGAAGAGGGGCCGGCCTAGCAAACACTTGAAGAAAAGACTGAAGGAGGAAGATGAGGAGTGGAGTGTCAATCTAGAACGGAGGAGGAGAGGCCGGCCGAAAAAGAACAAGTCGAGCATCGATGGGGAAAGAAGAAGGAAGAGAGGCCGGCCGAAGAATAATCGGGAGGAAAACTTGGCACTTGAAAAGGGATGGATGGTGGACGCGAATTTTTCTTCAGAAGGTGGGCATGAAAACGCTGGGCCGGATGAGACGCCGCAAATTTTGGGCGTGAAAATTTTTAAGAAGAATAAGAAGAAGAAAGCGGTGCAAGAAAAAGTGACGGAAAATCAGGGAGCAGCGCAATCTGTGGAAATGAAACCCGCAGGGTCGCCACGCGGGCAAGAAGAAGCAACTACTAGCTCTACCGGACCATCTGTGGCTCATTCGAAAGACCACGAAATGGAGAAAGGTTCTTTCGCTTCGGAAGAGAGACCTACTAGGTGTGCAGGCCCATCTGTGGCTCATTCGAAAGAGCACAAAATGCAAGGTGCTTCCGCTACGGAGAAAACGATGGCTCTTTCAAAAGAGCAGGAATTGCGGGATGAAACTGGCGACTTTTCCGGTTCAAGTTCTCCATATTCTGCCTTGCTGAAACCGGAAGAATCTGCGGATTTGACGGAAATATTGGAAGGAATTTCTGCGAATTCTGGCGACATAAATTCTGCGGAATTCTCCTCGAATTCCAGCGCAGAAATGACAACTTCTTTCAGGAAATGGTGGAAATACCGTACAAACGACGGGCGTCGATACAAATTCGCGTGTCGTCTCTGTGGCAAAAGTTTGGCCACTCCCGAATCCTTGCAAAATCATATGAAGCTGCATTCAGACGTCAAAGATGCGCCGTGTCCGGATTGCGGCAAACTGTTTCGAAGCAAGGACCAGGTCCGACTTCATTACGTGATTCACACTGGTAACAAACCGTACGCCTGCTCCTACTGCGATAAGAAGTTTGCCAGGAAACAGCAGCTGCAAAATCACGAACGTACTCATACCGGAGAAAGGCCGTTCATATGCAAATATTGCGACAAAGGATTCGCGGAAGCGAAAACACTGACTCTCCATACGAGAACGCACACTGGCGAAAAGCCCTACAGGTGTCACCTTTGTGAATCAGCTTTCATTCAGAAAGTCAGCTTGAAAATTCACATGGAAAAGCACCATTCTTCGTAATAGCTGTACCTAGTTAACGCTGAAAGCCTAGCTAGCCGAAAACGCTGCTTCTGCATAAAGAGGACGCACACAGGTGAAAAGCCCTACAAGTGCCACCTATGTGAATTGGCGTTTGTGCAAAAGATCAGCTTGAAAGTGCACATGAAAAAGCATCAGAACGAGTGATTTCACGGCTGATGTACGTTGAAAATACTAGGCACTGGTGTTGGCGCGAATATGTATTCTTGATAAAATATTTTGCTGAAGCGAATTTGTTGCCTGTGATTGAGAGCTCGTTTTCCTATCGAGCGAAAGCTTTGTGCTTATACTTTGCTGCTTCTAGTATTATGGGTGGCCCTCAAAAGCCTTGCATTTATTTTACTTAGGTATTTACGAGGTGAGATATTACTGAGATGGGCCGTAGCCAAAACATCAAAATCACGAGTTCACCCCAGGGACGACAAATTTTTACCTTGCTATTATTATGCGAGGAGCCTGGGTAATCTTGTGCATTTGATGTTTCGCCTATAGGATGCTTTGTTTTCAGCATGGATTGTTGCTTCTGTGAAGCGTTAGGTCATCAAAATTTTTCGCTTCGTTACCGGAGCTATCAGGAAGCTGACTTGCTACTGCGCCACATCCAATGCTACCATCTGCGCTACTCGCCCTACGTATGCAGCAAGTGCCAGGCTGGCTATGGAAACGAGGCGTCAGTCAGGGAGCATCTGGGAAATGTGCACAGGATCACGACCTATTCAAAGGTCACGGCGGAACAGGTAGGGTACTATGGGGTAAACTCAGTCATGGGAAAATCCGGCGCTACCTTAGTTTCATGGCTGCCTATCTCAGCAGCCAATGGACCGATTGAGACAAATATTACATCAATGCTTCCTTGAACTTTCCTCTTTAACCCCCTTCGTAATCCCAGGCGTCCGCTTGCCCGTAGCCACCCGGCAAACCCCGTCCATAGACGGGGCAAACCCCGTCCGTAGACGGGGTGGAAAAACAAACCCCGTCTACGGACGGGGTTTGTAGGGTGGTTACGGGCAAGCGGACGCCTGGGATTACGAAGGGGATTAAAATGAGCTGTTTGGTTCATCATTTGCTGAAGCAACAAGTTGCAAGCCGCTTGTGGGTTCCGGGTTTACCCCATGGCCGGGTTTACCCCCAGTACCCAAGGTATACAGTATTATTTTGTCGCAATTAGTGCGCAGCACATGTGGTAAGTAAACTCACGGTGAATTCACTGTTTATACGCATTGACGCGTAAGAATGGCGGTGAGTTCACCGTTAGGTTCAGCTAACCAGAGCCACGTTGCGCTGCACACGCAGAACACAAGTAGCGTGTGAACAAGTGAGAAAGGTTTCATAGAAAGAAGAGTGAGCAGAACTGATGGATATTTGAGATGGCGGATTGGACGTGCTTTTTCCTTTTTCCTGCTAAGCATAAGTTTCTCTTGTTATTTCACACCGGCTACCGTGCTTTTTATTGCGCTTTCAGTGCTTCATCCATGTGCCTCAAGAACGTATGGAATTGATCAGTGCCGTTTTGATGAGCCTAGCTCAGCTGAGGCATATGGAGAAGAAGGAATTGGTCAGTTCAGACGAAACTTGGGCCGTTGAACAGATGTGGCAACTGCTGATCGCCTGTTGCGACTTTCGCAGACCTCCGAAAATTACGTCAACAGTGGATGAGGCAGTGGAAACCGTCGAAACTAGCGCCATCTATGAGAAGAAAAGGGAGACTGCAATGGAATTTATTGCAAAAGAAGTGCAACCGAAGACTGAGAAAATGAAGGAAGAAATTTTGGAGAATATGGAGCGAAGGGGAAGGTTGAAAAAGAGGAAACGGGGCCGGCCCAGAAAAGAGTTGGAGAACGGAGTAAAGGAAGAAGATGGAGAATGTACTATGAGTGTGGCAAAGAGGAAAAGGGGCCGGCCTAGAAAGGAGTTGAAAGAAGAAGCTGTTGAAGAGCGCAGTGTTGATGTTGTGGAAAAGAGGAAAAGGGGCCGGCCTAGCAAAGGGTTGAAGAAAAGGCTGAAGAAAGATGATGAAGAGTGGAGTATCAATGTAGAAAGGAGGAGAAGAGGCCGGCCGAAAAAGAAAAAGTGGGGCGTCGATGGGGAAAGAAGAAAGAGGGGCCGGCCAAAGAAGAAACGAGAGGAAAATTTGGGACTTGAAAAAGAATGGATGGCGGACGTTAGTTTTTCCTCAGAAGATGGCCATGAAAAAGCGAGTGCGGATGAAACGCAGCAAATTGTGGGAGAGAAAATATCCAAGAAGAAGAAAGAGGCCGTGCAAGAAAAAGTGACAGAAGATCAGCTAGTGGAATCTGTGGAAATGAAACCCGCAGTGTCACCTTCCGGGCGATCTGTGGCTCATTCGAATGAACACGAAATGCAAGAAGGCGCTTCCGCTACGGAGGAACCTATGGCTCTTTCGAATGAACAGGAATTGCAGGATAATAAAGCCGACTCTTCCGGTTCGAATTCTGCCGATTCTACCTTGCTGAAGCCCGAAGAATCTGCCGACTTGTCTGAATTTTTGGAAGGAATTTCTGCCAATTCTGGCGACGCAAATTCTGCGGAATTGCCCTCGAATTCGTGCGCAGAAACGACGAAAACCTATCCCAAAAGATACCAAACAAAGGAGGGGCGCCGGTACAAATTCGTGTGTCGTCTCTGCGGAAAATGTTTGTCCAGTCCAGTGTCCTTGAAAAATCATATGAAGCTGCATTCAGACGTCAAAGATGCGTCGTGCCCGGATTGTGGCAAATTGTTTCGAACCAAGGATCAGGTCAGACTGCATTACGTGATTCACACTGGTGACAAACCGTACGCCTGTTCCTTCTGCGACAAGAAGTTTGCCAGGAATCAACAGCTGCAAAATCACGAACGTACTCATACCGGAGAAAGGCCGTTCATATGCAAATATTGCAACAAAGGATTCGCAGAAGCGAAAACGCTGCTTCTGCATACAAGGACGCACACTGGCGAAAAGCCCTACAAGTGCCACCTTTGTGGATCGGCTTTCATTCAGAAAGTCAGCTTGAAAATTCACATGGAAAAGCACCATTCTTCATAGGTAAGGTACTTACTTAGGAACAATATATGTACTTAGCTGTACCAAAAATATATAATTGGGGTTAGGGGTCCCCTAACCCCAATATATATTTTTGGCTGTACTTACGTGTTTTTTATGTGATTTGATTGGGTTGGGGTCTAATCAGCTAAAGTACAAATTATAATTCTAGGACCCATGTATTATTTATCTCGAGAACTACGCGACGTAGAGCAAAGCGGTCAAACTTCCACGGATAACTTTAGCTCGCCTCTCCAATAAAAAAAACCGTTTGTCTCCAGCTGTTCTGTGTGTCGAGATCTCGCCAAATTTCTTCAGTACTAAAATCGCCAAATCGGGCGTGGACCATTGGGCAATTCTAAACCTCGCAAACTCCCGAAAAATCAAAATGGCAGAAATAAGCATACGTGGTGAAGACGATGAAAATGCGCATCGGGCGTACAGGGTCGTAGGGTGTCGTGGTTTGCGTGGTTTAGCGTCTGCCGAAAGGTGACACGATTTCAGTGCTGAAGGAATTTGGCGAGATCTCGACACACAGAGCAGCTGGAGACAAACGGTTTTTTTTTATTGGAGAGGCGAGCTAAAGTTATCCGTGGAAGTTTTGACCGCTTTGCTCTACGTCGCGTAGTTCTCGAGATAAATAATACATGGGTCCTAGAATTATAATTTGTACTATAGTATCAGACGTGAACGGTCTGTCAATAATCAACAATCAATGTATGGACAATATTATTGATTTTTGGCTGTGTATTTGTCTGCCGAAACTCTTGATTCTGTTGTGTGCTGTTTTGTTTAATTGTGATAAATGATCGATAAGAAGCGATTTCCCTTTGTTTATTTGTTGTCACTGCCAATGCTCGTACAGAATCGAGCCAAGCTTTAGCTCGCTTGTATTATCCTGCCCTCTATCTTAGACCACGTTCACATTGGATACGTGCGCTTGTTCGGCTCGGCAGAATGCAAAAGCATGGACAACCATGACCACGCTCGGCGTACGCCGAGCGTATGCACTTCCGCTCTGAACGTACCATTAGCTTGAGCGTCATCTTCTAGCTTCTGACCAATAACGCTGAGTAGGATGTGTTTTGCGATGTATCGAGATCGACTTTGCCCCTGTCCAAGGTTACCCCACGGTACTATGCTTTTGACAGGGTCTTCGTTCAATATGGACTGCTGTTTCTGCGAAGCTCAGGGTGTGAACAAGGTGTGCGGTCTGCCTACAGTATTCGACAATATCGATTTATTGGCCCGTCATATTCAGGCCTATCACTTGGGCTACTCGCCGCTTTTGTGCAGCCTGTGCCAAATGGGATTTGGAAATGAGGTTGACTTGCGATCACATTTGACGTTCACTCATCAGGTCACGCGGTATACGGAAATCAAGCCTGAACAGGTAATTGAAATTGGTTATCTCTCTCCGTGTATTTATGCCGCGATCAGATGAGCGACCAAAAAAGTCCATGGATGTTTACGCTTTTTTTGCGGTCCAGCTGCTCGCTTTTCGGTCGATTATCTGAACACGGTATTATTGGTAATGAGGGTACGTACTCTGGGGCAGACCAGGTTAGCTGTCTGCCTGTTAGCTGTAGCTGCCAACCAGGTTAGTTGGCTGGAATTACGGTGTATTTTGAGTGCTACATATGTACTCCTCTCAGATGTTTCTGCCATCACTGTAACTATCGGAAAAGCTCCGGAACTTCCTACTGTCTGGTTGAACTTACCCCACATTACCATCTGTTGGTGGCGTACCTTACGATTTGCTCCAAATCAAGTCGCTATCTGTTGTTGTGCATTTGCAGTGTTTTGTACACGTTCGCAAGGACCGTTTGGAAGTCATCAGTGGCGTCCTAATTTCTGTTGCCAAACTTCGCGATCTGGAGCGTTCCAAAGGTCAAAATGAGCCATCTGGTACCACTTTACCCGTTGAAGCTGAAGATTGGCAAGCTTTGGAAGTCATGTGGAATTTGCTGGAAGCCTGCTGTGATTTCCGAACCAGTGGGGCAAAACCTGTTCTGATTGGAAGGAAGAAGAAAGCAAAAAAGACAGTGGCGTCGAAAAATGACAGAATGGAAGGATCTGGCAAGACGATAACGGCTCCTGGTGGGGCACAACTCCTTGCAGAAATGGAGGAAGATGTAGAGGATATGAAACCCATAGCGAAGAGTGCAGAAGTTAGTGTGGCGACAGCGACAGCGGTTGTGACGGAATCGGTGAATTTGATACGCGTGGCGAAGCAAGAACCGATCGATCAGGAGCTGGAACAAAGCTCAGAATCGCGGCAGCGAAAAGAAGCGAGCGAGAAGGAGCCGAAGCGACCGAGCGACGGAACTAAGAAGAAAGAGAATGAACGGCGCGTAAAGTTTATTTGCAAAATATGCGGCCAGGCGTTGACTAGTAGGAATAGTCTGGACAACCACGTGCTGCGTCATGAAGGAAAGAAGCCGGCGAAGTGTCCGGATTGTGGCAAAGCGTTTGCGACGGACGCTTCTTTGCGTAGGCATTACATGGTGCATACTGGAGTGAAGCCTTATTGCTGCTCCTACAGTCGGGGGTTGGTCGCAGGTTTGTCTAGAATCAAAAAGTCCTGTGAGTAATGATCGTTATGTTTGAAATGGGCAAGGTCGCATTTAGTGAGGCGCACACGTAGTAGCGCTTTTTGTTGCAAAAGTTGCTAATTTTTATGGATGTTTTATTTACTTTTTAACTTAGTGCCGGCTTCTTGGCTAAAAAGTAAATAAAATGTGCATAAAAAATATACACGTTTTTGCAAGAATAAAGCGCAACTTCGTCTTTCACTTGCTAAATGCCGCCTGATTCATTGTGGACACCCACATTACCCTTGTGACCAACCCTCTTCGTAATGTGACATGCGATTCCCTACGAAAACCCAGCTGACTAACCATACCAGAACGCACACTGGAGAGAAGCCATGGGTATGTGACGTGTGCAAGAAGGCGTTCGCTAAATGGGATACCAGAAAACGACATCTCCGCCAACACACGGAAGAAAAGCCGACTTCTGAAGATGTGAGAAAGTTTTCATGTCCGGATTGCGAGAAGGCGTTTCGCACGAGACAATCGCTGAGATGCCACTACAGTCGGTTCATGGAGAGAATGTGGAGATTTTCAAAGGACAGCGTACGTAGCCTATGCTTGGCCAAGCGAAACATGAAAGTTACGAGTTGTCCCAGCGGCAGTTTTTGTATGGTAGGTAACGAAGGTCTTCCTATGAACTCATAAGATTGATGTTTCACGCATCTTATCTCAATCTACCATCGTTTCACACTCACGCATCTTCTATTCACGACTTGAGAAATTCTCCCACATTCTTTCGGTGAACCGACTGTTTTACGTCGTGCACACTGGAGAAAAGCCGTTTGCTTGCTCATACTGCACCAGTAAATTTGCGAGAAAGAGGGACCTGCGAATTCACGAAAGGGTTCACACTGGGGAGAAGCCTTACGAATGCAGCTTCTGCGGTAAACGCTTCGCGGAAAGACAAACTCGTATACTTCATGAGAGAACGCACACTGGTGAGAAACCTAACAAGTGCCACCTGTGTGAAGCTGCCTTCATTCAGTCGGTCAGCTTGAAAACGCATTTAGCAAAACATCATGCTAATAGCGGGTAGAAAGCATAATACCTGTATGGTTGACTATGTAGTTAGTTACGCAAAGGAAATTTACTGTTGCTTCTGTTTGGCTTGTTGGTTGGTACATGATGCATATTTGCATAAAAATGTTTTCGTTGTGATATCTGTGTTTGTTGGCCAAAAAGCTCGTACGATTTCGGGCCAAGCCTTCTTGCTTGTACATACGTACTCTCTTTTCTGTGCTTTGCATGTTGAATTATCGAAAATATTTTATATACTGTATAGGTTCTGAACAAGGTCTTTTTTCTATCTTTACATCTACAGGGCTCATTTCCTTCAAATGTGAATGAGCTTTCAAACGAGCCCTGTCCAAGATTACCTCACGCTTTATTTATTGCATTTATTTACATGTTCTATTGTAGGGTGCTCATAACATTCAATATGGACTGCTGTTTCTGCGAAGCTCAGGGTGTGAACAAGGTGTGCGGTCATCCTACAGTATTCGACAATATCGATTTGTTGGCCCGTCATATCCAGGCCTATCACTTAGGCTACTCCCCGCTTTTGTGCAGCCTGTGCCAAATGGGATTTGGAAATGAGGCTGACTTGCGATCACATTTGACGTTCACTCATCAGATCACGCTGTATACAGAACTGAAGCCTGAGCAGGTAAGATCAGGGTAGTAAAATTGGTTTAGCTCTCTCTTTGTACCTACTTATGCCTCGTTCAGATAGCGATCCCTGCATTTTTTCGGGCGCAAGAAAGTCCATGGATGTTCATAATTTGTTGGGATGCAGCTGCTCGCATTTTGGGCGCAAGGTCGTTTATCTGAACACGGCATTATTGGTAGGGAGGGAGGGAGGGTATTATGAGGTAAACCAGGTCAGCCTCCAGCCTCGTGAATTGCGGTATATTTTGAGTGCTAGTGTGTTCCACTCAGCTGTTTCTGCCATCAGTTGTAACTATCGGAAAAGCTCTGGAACTTGCAACTGTCTGGTTGAAATGGTTCACGGTCACTTCGTTGCCGATTGTTTTTGGTTACGGAGGTTTCGTTGGTGGCGTTTCTCATGCTTTGCTGTGGCAAATCAAATCGCTATATAATCTGTTTTTGTGCATTTCAGTGTTTCGTACACGTTCGCAAGGATAGCTTGGAAGTCATCAGTGGCATTTTAATTTCTGTTGCTAAACTTCGCGATCTGGAGCGCTCCAAAGGTGAAAATGAGCCATCTGACACCTCTTTGCCCATGGAAGCTGAAGATTGGCGAGCTTTGGAAGTTATGTGGAACTTGCTCGAAGCCTGTTGTGGTTTCCGAACCAGTGGAGCAAAACCTGTTCTGATTGGAAGGAAAAAGAAAGCAAAAAAGACCGAGGTGTCTAGAACTGACAAAATGGAAGGATCAGGAAAGAAGGTTGCGGCTCCTGGTGGGGCACAACTCCTTGCTGAAACGGAGGAAGACATAGATGATGTGAAACCGATATCGAAGAGTGCAGAAGTTAGCGCGGGTTCAGCAACAGCGAGAGCGGTAGTGACGGATTCGGCCGAGTTGATGTGTGTGGCGAAGCAAGAACCGATCGATCAGGAGCTGGAACAAACCTCAGAGTGGCGGCAGCGAAAAGAAGCGAGCGAGAAGGAGCCGAAGCGACCGAGCGACGGAGCTAAGAAGAAAGAGAATGAACGGCGCGTAAAGTTTATTTGCAAAATATGCGGCCAGGCGTTGACTAGTAGGAATAGTCTGGACAACCATGTGCTGCGTCATGAAGGAAAGAAGCCTGCGAAGTGTCCGGATTGTGGCAAAGCGTTTGCTACGGACGCTTCTTTGCGAAGGCATTACAGGATGCATACAGGAGTGAAGCCTTTTTGCTGCTCCTACAGTTGGGGGTTGGTCGCAAATTTGTGTAAAATGCCCGCTTTGAGAAATGACCCTTATGTTTGAAATTGATCAAATAGTTGGCAAAACATGTACTTTTTCTCTGCATACAAATGGATGAGGTCGCAAATAGCGCTGGGCACATGCAATGTCGCTTTTTATTGCAAAACTTGTTTATTTTTATGGTCATTTTATTTACTTTTCAGCCAATTAGCCCCCCACTTGTTGGTTTCTTGGCTAAAAAGTAAATTTAATGCATAAAAAATAGACAAGTTTTACAAGAAAAAGCGTTGCTTGCGTGTGCGCAGCGCTATTTGCGACCTCATGTATTGTAGACAGTTGGACACCCACAACTTCTACGCTGTAGCGAATCTCGCGAAGTAAAGCAGGCAGAAGCTTCGGGTCAAAAATTTGCCGAAAATGTACTACTTTGCATCTGTGAATGCAAATTGCGAAGCTGCTGCCTACTTACGTAGCTTTCTCATTGAGAAGATGATGGTAACCTATTCATGTAGAATTACCCCACGATAAGCTTGCGACCAACCCCCTTCCTATTGCGACATGCGATTCCCAACGAAAACCCAGCTGTCTGATCATACCAGAACGCATACTGGAGAGAAGCCGTTCATATGTGACGTGTGCAACAAGGCGTTCGCTACTTGGAGGACCAGAAAACGACATCTCCGCCAACACACGGAAGAGAAGCCTACTGCTGAGGATATGAAAAATTATCCGTGTCCCGATTGCGAGAAGGCGTTTCGCACGAGACAATCGCTGAGATGCCATTACAGCCGGTTCATGGAGAGAATACGGAGATTTCCAAAGGACGACGTGCATACGTACGTAGCCTATGCTTGGCCAAGCGAAACATGAAAGTTACGAGTTAGGCCAGCGGCAGTTTTTGTATGGTAACGAAGTTCTTCGTATGAACTCATAAGATTGATGTTTCACGCATCATATCTAGCAATCTACCATCATTTCACACAAACGCATCTTCTATTCACGACTCGGGGAAATCTCCCACATTCTTTCGGTGAACCGACTGTTTTATGTCGTGCACACCGGGGATAAACCGTTTGCTTGCTCCTACTGCGACAGTACATTTGCGAGAAAGATGAGCCTTCTTTTTCACGAAAGAATTCACACTGGAGAGAAGCCTTACACGTGCAGCTATTGCAACAAAGGTTTCGCTCGACGAAATACGCTGCGACTTCACGTAAGGACTCACACTGGGGAGAAACCACACGTGTGCCACCTGTGTGAATCCACATTTACTCAGCAGGTCAGCTTGAAATTGCATATGCAAAAGCATCACGCTAAGCAATGAGTTGATATTGGTTCTGACTTATGTAGTAGACTTTTGTTGTCCATCTTTACGATAAAAGATTTTGTTCTCTGTTGTTGGCAGTGTTTGTGCGATGCGAAGATATTGCTCGTAATTATCGAGCGATTATTACTTGTGATTTTGATGTATTCCAGTGTGATTTCAATGATGAAAATGCCTCTGTCTTGTCGATTTACATCTGAGAAATGGGTGCACAGCCGGCTTGTCCATGGCTCGACACATGCAAACGTAAAAGGCATGTACAGCCATGGATGCGCTGGGCGTACGCCGGGCTCAGTTCCTTCGAATGTGAATGAGCTTTCTAATGAGCCCCTGTCAAAGATTACCCCACGCTTTATTTGTTGCATTCATGTTTTATTGCAGGGTGCTCGTAGTAACGGTTCAATATGGACTGCTGTTTCTGTGAAGCGCAGGGTGTGAACAAAGTGTGCGGTCTGCCTACAGTATTCGACAATATCGATTTGTTGGCCCGTCATATTCAGGCCTATCACTTGGGCTATTCGCCGCTTCTATGCAGTCTGTGCCAAGTGGCATTTGGGAATGAGGCTGACTTGCGATCACATTTGACGTTTACCCATAAGATCACGTTGTACACAGAAATCAAGCCTGAACAGGTAAAAGTAAAAAGATAAACAACATCAGCGACATCAGGATAGGATTATGTAAAAAGTGGAAAGAAAAGAAATACCGTTCTGTATTGGATGTTGGGGTATTTTGGGGTAAAGCCGGATAGCTGGGTTGTTTTTCATCAGCTCGTGGCTATCTACTAACAAATAGGGCTGATGTGTGTCTGTCTGTCTGTGTGTGTGCAATGCTATAGACTCGCTCAGTTTTGCAGCTACAGCGTTCGCCAATGGCTCATTCGAAAGCTTATATGCCCAAGGGTGGCAAGAAGGTCTTCGATTTTTGATCTGATCAGCCGATCACCAATAATCGATCGATAATCGATATTTTAGTACTAAAACCGCGCATATTCACTCATAACTCACTCAATTTTGCAGCTACAGCATCCACTCAGGACTCTTTCGAGAGCTTATGGCCCCGAGAACGCCAGAAAAGCCTGCGATTTCTGATCTGATCAGCCGATCACCAATAATCGATCGATAATCAATATTTCAGTACTAAATGTCGCAGAAACCAAACGACGCAGGTTTTCAAGCCAGCGTTTGCAAATGGTCACGCCCGAAAGTGCACACGAGACTAAAACGCGAGATGCGCTAAAGGGTTGCCAGATCTGCAAAAGGGTTGCCAGATTGCTAAATGCGCAAAAGGGTTGCCAGACCTGCAATACGGTTGCCACATGCACCACTTTTGTCTGATGCTGTGCGCAAAATGGCTGCCACATGCACAAAATGGTTGTCAGATCTATGCGGAAAAACGGTTGCCAGATCTGCCATAGGGTTGCCAGATATGCAACTTTTTGTCAACTGCCCAAAGTGGTTGCCAGATGCATAATAAGTTGAGTTGACAAATCACGATCTAAAACAGGGTTGCCAGATCTGCAAACGGGTTGCC
>JASAMW010005779.1:0-25348 GCA_030247985.1 Epsilonema sp. ZAB3_2 | reverse complement strand
GACATAACTCATAACCTCGCTCATAACTGATTCACATAGTCTAATCAAATTCACATAGGCTCAATTCCACTCAAAAACAAAGAAATGTCCTGTGTAATTTATAATGTATCTTGAAGTTCCACTTGCGCATCTCGTCAACTCGAGCTCGGTTTATTTTTAAAGAATTGCATTGCATGTGTTATGCACATTCACATACTCCATCTCCTCTCAAAAACATAAAAAATGTTCCATGTAATGTATGATGTATCTCGAGGTTCCACTAGCACATCTCGTCAACTCGAGCTCGGTTTTTCAAAGATTTGTAACATAAAAATGTAGCACATCTCGTCAACTCGAGCTCAGTTTTTAAAAGATTTGTATGCATGTGCTAAAACAAAATGCATCGATTGGGAACAATTTTGACATGCTTGTATCCTATATGCTTCTCACATTTCAAGTAGACGTGGCAGGAACCAGTGGAGAAGTGCTCCTAAGGAGCACGAAGGAAGTGAGCGAGAGGCTCACTAGCTGCAGATGCTTATGGGGTTGACGGCGCAGAAACCAGAAGGTTCCAACCACCAATCGCTGCCGAAACTTGCTACCCCTTCGAGTTGACAGCCTCTCGCACAATCTGCTGCTGTCTGACTGGTGTGGGCATACTTTTGCCCATTCCCAATCATGGCAAACAAAACTCTTCAATGACCTTTGTTGCCTCTCGCCTGCTTCTGTACGCCTGATCACATGCAAAACGCTGGATCCAAACCATAATATTTGGTCATCTTAACTAGGTAATTATATGTATGTATAAACATGTACATGCTGGTACATAGTATGGTGCAACAAAAAAACTTGAGCATTAGTTCAAAGACAAAAAATGTGACATTTCCTCTAGAGTAGAACATACATGCTGTACTTACATACCAGCAAAGATTTCATGTCTTATAGCTTTCCCTGTTTATCCTAATAACAGCAAGTGATAACTTCAGCTGAAACTTAATGATTCCAAAGCCGATATTTTGAATCGAGAAGATCGAACCCTGGTGGACCTCTCACCTTCTATTTGGCAAGAAACGTGTGAAACGGCTGGCAACCTGGAGGCCATTATTGATGGGTACGTACGTACTACATGCGAATGCACATGCGAGAAAGAATAAACATACATACAATACATATGCACATACTTATTCATAAACGCTGCATGGATCAGGCATACAGAAGCAGGCGAGAAGGCAACAAAGGTCATTGAAAAGTTTTGTTTGCCATGATTGGGAATGGGCAAAAGTATGCCCACACCAGTCAGACAGCAGCAGATTGTGCGAGAGGCTGTCAACTCGAAGGGGTAGTAAGTTTCGGCAGCGATTGGTGGTTGGAACCTTCTGGTTTCTGCGCCGTCAACCCCATAAGCATCTGCAGCTAGTGAGCCTCTCGCTCACTTCCTTCGTGCTCCTTAGGAGCACTTCTCCACTGGTTATACAGAGCGTGTCTTAAAATAAACCGAACACTTTTCCGTGCATATAACTCTGGAACCACACCACGTTAGATTTTCATCGCGGTTTCTTGTATTTAGTAGCCAAGACGGCAACTTAGATGGGTACAAAATTTCAGCTACTTGGTCCGTATACTTCAGAAATTACAACCGTTTGAATCTCGAAGCTCAAAATCGACGTTTTTCTTCGTATGGAGAAAATTTTCGTCTTAATTTCTTTTTCAAGATACGCTATTCCATGCGTTTGCTATGGTGGTACTGGGGATACTGCATGAGAAACACATTTCCTAGCATTTTGGGACCTCTTTTTCCATTTTAAGATTAGTTTTATCTTGGACCCCATGTGCAAAAGGCCCCTAAATCGGCACTACCAGTAATAGAAAACCCTCGTTTTTGACCGCCGGAGAAAGAAGGTGTTTGAGCACCTTCCACTGGGCGTACGAAGCTATTAAATTTTGTACACGTCTACGTTTGAAGGCTGAAGCCTTAGCTACTAAATACAAGAATCCGCATTAAAATCTAACGTGTGGTTCCAGAGTTATATGCACGGAAAAGTGTTCGGTTTATTATGAGACACCCTGTATACTGTACTGAGGCAGTCTAACGGTACTTTAGGAATAAATTTGTTCAAAATACACAAAGTTCAAACCATGTCATTGTCGAACAAAAGTTAGTAGTGCGAATTGTTCAAAAATTACATGTGTTTGAAAATCTCATGGTGTACAGTATCATTTATGGATGCTGTTTGTGTGCTGTTTCAGCACCAAACCCAAGTGTACTGCAGCTGAACAATGGAACAGAAATATACCTTGCTACATTAAACCCAGAATATACCTTCTATCTCAGTGAAGAACAACAGACATATGTTGTTACCCTCACTGAGTTGTCAACTGGCAATAATTTCACACATTCCTTCAGTTTTACTGCAGCACTACCTTGTAGCCAATCCACTGTCAGTGGACCATCTCAAAGCTTCACTGGTCTACTCAATAGATTCATATTGATGATTGAACCGTGTATTTTCGATGATAGCTTATGTATCATTGCTGATTATGGCTTAAATGACACTGCAATGGTAGAGGCATTTTCAACAGCTAGCCAGCAATGTAATTTTATAAATGGTTTCAGTTCAATTCAATCCCAGCATAATTTTTCATCTGTCAATGGATCATATCTCTACTTGCAGCACAAATATTGCCATGCTGGCAACTACACAGTCATTGTGACTGCTCAGAATGTCTTTTCTCTCACTAAGCTGAACACCTCAATAATGATTGTCCAAAATTCAATTTTTTTGATTGGTCTTCCAAATGAGATTGTGGTTGGTGTAAACTACACAATCTTCATCAATAATACTGGCAGTTGTGAAGGTACAGTCATATTTTGTCTTCTCGGGGATGATTCACAAATGACGTCAGGTGGTTTTCAGCCGAAATGGATGGGAACCCCTCCCTCTCCCCACGACCGTCAGAATAGCATCAGAATTGGCCTAAAGGCCGTACCCCCCCCCCCCCCCCCATCAGCGTCAGGAGGTGGTGACTAGTAGTAATAGTACTTGCATATGCGTATGTATGAATGCATGCATGTACTGTATGGTATAATATACAGCATGTTATGTATGTAATGTACTAAGTAATGTAGTATGTACTGGGTGTTTCACGAAAGCTGTCACCTCTAAAATGCTTATAACTTCGGAACCAATGCACGAATTTTGACCAAAATTTTTTAAATAAAAACTTGAACACATACCTGAAAAGCATGCAAAATTTCATTGAGTGGTGTCTTGAGGTGCGAAGGGAATTATGAAGCCTCAAACATTGGGTGTCAAAATCGGCAGTGGCGAGAAAAGCGCTCCGATTTTTGAAGTCCATACGGAAGGAAGTATGCTTTTCCGCCCGATTCAAGCATCCATTCGGACTTCTGCAGCATAATAGAATTGCTCCAAAACATAAAGGTAACATTGCCGCCATCCCTATGAACCAATGCTTGAAAAGAATCTTTTTCAGAGTTTTGAAGACGGCTGCACAAATGCAGGAGAACGAAACGGGCACATCGAAAAATAGGACCTGAAAGGGACGGTCCAGTAATTACGTTACGCTTTCTGGCCCGATTTTTAACCCCCCTACCCTATGCGTTACGCTTCCGTTACGTTTTTGGTTTGACCCCCCTACCCTTGTATATTGGCGTAAGGTAAATAAAAATTCCCCCTAAAAATGAATCCCACGGAACACAGACGTCGGCCTACTAATTTTACATTTATGTATGCACGTTTGTAATGTATGCATGTACGTACATAGCTATGTTGTGTATCAGTCAATAGGTAAACAATACAATAATACCATTATGTATGTACTACATAGGTAATCTACAATCTAGAACAAATCAATTTGGTCTCAGTCAAACATCAGGCCGAAACTTTGGTAAAAAAGTTTATTACGTTACGCAGCTGGAGTTCTTTCTTTATCCTCACCCCTAATGTTCACCGTCACGCTTCCGTTACATTTGGGCTAAAAGATTCCTACCCTTGTCCATAGCGTAACGTAATTACTGGACCGTCCCAAAAGGCGTCGCTTGTTTGTTCGTTAATAGTGCATGTACGCTAATGAAATTTTGCATGCTTGTCAGGTATGTGTTCAAGTTTTTATTAAAAAAATTTTGGTAAAAATTTAAGCATTGGTTCATAAGTGATAAGCATTTTAGAGATGAGATTATGCGAGACACTCGGTATGTACAGTAATATCAATATGTATGTACTGTAATGTATGTGTGTTGTGTATCTTTAAGTAAATCAGTGTCAGAGTATTGATCTGAGCACCGACCCCCCCCCCCCCCCCCCCCCACCGTCAGACTGACGTCAGAGGCTGGGCCAGTAGGGGAGGGGTCCCCCCTCCCCTACCACCTGCGGAATCTCGGAATCATCTCGAGCATTTTGTCGTGCCTATGAAGATATGAATGGTCTGAAATCAGTCATCGTTGAGACTGTAATGAATTGTGTAATTCTCGGTCTCGGAATCTCAGATCTCGAAAATTTTATACAGAATGATAAGTTGGGCCTATTCATAGGCGAGTACCAAGACATCTTAGACTTCTTTGGAAGTTCGTGCTTGTAACGCAAGAAATTAATCAGTGTCATTTCTCACTGCAGTTTTTTGCTGTATGTAGCAAAGGCTTTCATTGTTTGAACAGGCAAAATTTCAACTTTCTAGGCAAGAGGAAGTGGCTCAAAACAGCCCCAAAAGACTGACCTCAGAAATTGAGGATTTGTCTAATATTTTACCACAATGGAAAGCCAATAAATTTTTAAAACATGTTCAATATCCTATGCAGGATGTTGCAGAACCAAATCTGCTGCAGTAGTATGAAGAAAATAGACGGACTATGGGGCGTAAATTTTAGCCATGCTCAATTGTAGAAGCCTTAACGTGTGTTCAAAGTGATATGTTAGAGAGTGCCTCTGTGGTAATGCATGGATACTGTTTTAACAGACCAGTAGAAGTTTTCCAAACATATTATTGAGATTTCTGCATTGCATGACTTACTACTTTGCCATAACCCCTCCTGTGTGCTGAGATATGGCTGCCGTAGGCTAAATTTTCCCCCACTTGCCCAGCACTTTTTCACAAGTTCTTACCATCATTCGACTCCATTATCTTCACAGATTATGGTTTGGGGCATGCCCCTCCAAAAATCTACTAATATGTCATGATAGTCCAAAAAGAGGTAACTTTGGCTAATTTGATCATTTTCATCAATTTTGGTGGTGTACAGTATTCATCAAAATATCAAGGCAATTAACCCTGAAATCTGTGAATAAAATGGAGTAGAGTGAATGAAGAACATGTGAAGAACGACAATAATGAAAAATGTATATAACGAAAATTCCTCCATAAGTATTTTATCTGTCTATATACTCCTTAGTCGTCGGTCTCGATGTGTCTGATCTCGCTTGTTGCGTTAACTCGGTCTCGACATGAATCTCTTCTATTCTCGCCTGTCTCGATCTCAGTCTTCTGTTTTACTGCTCATTGCATACTGTCATGTTTGATCATAAACTTTCTACTGTGAGCAGAGTGTCCAAACACTTGAGAAAGTGGCGGGCAGTGGGGGAAAAATTGGGCCTACCAACAGACATCCCATAGGAGGGGTTAAATTTTTAAACTGGTCAGCACATAATGCAGAAGTCTAATATGTTTGGGAACTGGCTGCTGGACCTCATAAAAAAGGAGCCTAATGCTGTCCTTCACAATTAAGGGGAACTTTGGGCGGAAAGTTCGAGGTAAGCCTGCATGGATATTCCATAGAGCATAAAAATGCTGCAAAACGCACAAGTCTCGGCATCGGTCTAGGTCTCGTTGTTGAAATTACAGGCAAAAACTGATCTGTGAATGGGAAACTCAACTTGAGAGCACGTAGCTCGCTAGTGTCACTCAGGTGCTCCGTATGGTGTTCTACCTTTTTGTTGTATAAAGTTTTGCTGTATCTTCACTGTCTGTGGCATGGGAAGCCAAAAAACGTGTGTCCTTGCGCAGTTTAGCACATGTAGAGTCCCAAAAGTCCCCCAAAAGTCCCTCAAAGTACTTCCACAAGGCAGACAAGTCCGTGGCAAACCCGAAAAGTCCACCGGCGTTCTTTTTCTCCTCCGCCAGACTACACAGTACATAACATACATTGCGCCAAAGGGAAAGACCAGAAGCGAAGAGTGACTGAGGCATATTTCTCATTTGTGCTGAAGTGGGCTGTGAAAGGGGGGCAGGGGGGCACCCTCCCCCTCTCCCCTGGCCCATCCTCCGACGTCAGTCTGACGGTGGGGGGGGGGTCGGTGCTCAGATCAATATTCTGACGCTGACGGTACTGATAGCACGCACATAATTAAGTACATACATATTGATATTACTGTACATACGGGTGTTTCACGTAGCTGTCATCTCTAATGCTTATACTTCTGACGATGCTTAATTTTTACAATTTTTTTAGAAAAACTTGAACACATACCTGACAAGCATGCAAAATTTCATTAGCGTACATGCACTATTAACGAACAAACAAGCGACGCCTTTTGGGACGGTCCAGTAATTACGTTACGCTCTGGACAAGGGTAGGGAGGGTCTGGCCCAAATGTAACGGAAGCGTAACGGTGAACATAGGGTAGGGGGGTCAAAGAAAGAACAGCTGCGTAACGTAATAAACTTTTTTACCAAAGTTTCGGCCTGATGTTTGACTGAGACCAACTTGATTTGTGCGAGATTGTAGATTACCTATGTAGTACATACATAATGGTATTATTGTATTGTTTACCTATTGACTGATACCCAACATACCTATGTACGTACATGCATACATTACAAACGTGCATACATAAAAGTAAAATTAGTAGGCCTAAGTATGTGTTCCGTGGGATTCATTTTTAGGGGAATTTTTATTACCTTACGCCAATATACAAGGGTAGGGGGGTCAAACCAAAAACGTAACGGAAGCGTAACGCATAGGGTAGGGGGGTTAAAAATCGGGCCAGAAAGCGTAACGTAATTACTGGACCGTCCCTTTCAGGTCCTATTTTTTCGATGTGCCCGTTTTCGTTCTCCTGCATTTGTGCAGCCGTCTTCAAAACTCTGAAAAAGATTCTTTTCAAGCATGTTCATAGGGATGGCGGCAATGTTACCTTTATGTTTTGGCATTGTATATGCTGCAGAAGTCCGAATGGATGCTTGAATGGGGCGGAAAAGCATACTTCCTTCCGTATGGACTTCAAAAATCGAGCGCTTTTCTCGCCACTGCCGATTTTGACACCCAATGTTTGAGGCTTCATAATTCCCTTCGTACTCAAGACCCACCAATGAAATTTTGCATGCTTTTCAGGTATGTGTTCAAGTTTTTATTTAAAAAATTTTGGTCAAAATTCGTGCATTGGTTCAGAAGTTATAAGCATTTTAGAGGTGACAGCTTTCGTGAAACACCCAGTACATACTACATTACTTAGTACATTACATACATAACATGCTGTATATTATACCATACAGTACATGCATGCATTCATACATACGCATATGCAAGTACTATTACTACTAGTCACCACCTCTGACGCTGATGGTTGGGGGGGGGTACGGCCGTTATGCCAATTCTGATGCTATTCTGACGGTCGTGGGGGAGGGGAGGGGTACCCATCCATTTCGGCTGAAAACCACCTGACGTCATTTGTGAATCATCCCCGAGAAGACAAAATATGACTGTACCTTCACAACTGCCAGTATTATTGATGAAGATTGTGTAGTTTACACCAACCACAATCTCATTTGGAAGACCAATCAAAAAAATTGAATTTTGGACAATCATTATTGAGGTGTTCAGCTTAGTGAGAGAAAAGACATTCTGAGCAGTCACAATGACTGTGTAGTTGCCAGCATGGCAATATTTGTGCTGCAAGTAGAGATATGATCCATTGACAGATGAAAAATTATGCTGGGATTGAATTGAACTGAAACCATTTATAAAATTACATTGCTGGCTAGCTGTTGAAAATGCCTCTACCATTGCAGTGTCATTTAAGCCATAATCAGCAATGATACATAAGCTATCATCAAAAATACACGGTTCAATCATCAATATGAATCTATTGAGTAGACCAGTGAAGCTTTGAGATGGTCCACTGACAGTGGATTGGCTACAAGGTAGTGCTGCAGTAAAACTGAAGGAATGTGTGAAATTATTGCCAGTTGACAACTCAGTGAGGGTAACAACATATGTCTGTTGTTCTTCACTGAGATAGAAGGTATATTCTGGGTTTAATGTAGCAAGGTATATTTCTGTTCCATTGTTCAGCTGCAGTACACTTGGGTTTGGTGCTGAAACAGCACACAAACAGCATCCATAAATGATACTGTACACCATGAGATTTTCAAACACATGTAATTTTTGAACAATTCGAACTAATAACTTTTGTTCGAAAATTACATGGTTTGAACTTTTTGTATTTTGAACAAATTTATTCCTAAAGTACCGTTAGACTGCCTCAGTACAGTATACAGGGTGTCTCATAATAAACCGAACACTTTTCCGTGCATATAACTCTGGAACCACACGTTAGATTTTCATGCGGTTTCTTGTATTTAGTAGCTAAGGCTTCAGCCTTCAACGTAGACGTGTACAAAATTTAATAGCTTCGTACGCCCAGTGGAAGGTGCTCAAACACCTTCTTTCTCCGGCGGTCAAAAACGAGGGTTTTCTATTACTGGTAGTGCCGATTTAGGGGCCTTTTGCACATGGGTCCAAGATAAAATTAATCTTAAAATGGAAAAAGAGGTCCCAAAATGCTAGGAAATGTGTTTCTCATGCAGTATCCCCAGTACCACCATAGCAAACGCATGGAATAGCGTATCTTGAAAAATTAAGACCAAAATTTTCTCCATACTGAAGAAAAACGTCGATTTTGAGCTTCGAGATTCAAACGGTTGTAATTTCTGAAGTATACGGACCAAGTAGCTGAAATTTTGTACCCATCTAAGTTGCCGTCTTGGCTACTAAATACAAGAAACCGCATGAAAATCTAACGTGTGGTTCCAGAGTTATATGCACGGAAAAGTGTTCGGTTTATTTTGAGACACTCTGTATAACCAGTGGAGAAGTGCTCCTAAGGAGCACGAAGGAAGTGAGCGAGAGGCTCACTAGCTGCAGATGCTTATGGGGTTGACGGCGCAGAAACCAGAAGGTTCCAACCACCAATCGCTGCCGAAACTTGCTACCCCTTCGAGTTGACAGCCTCTCGCACAATCTGCTGCTGTCTGACTGGTGTGGGCATACTTTTGCCCATTCCCAATCATGGCAAACAAAACTCTTCAATGACCTTTGTTGCCTCTCGCCTGCTTCTGTATGCCTGATCCATGCAGCGTTTATGAATAAGTATGTGCATATGTATTGTATGTATGTTTATTCTTTCTCGCATGTGCATTCGCATGTAGTACGTACGTACCCATTCAATAATGGCCTCCAATATGACCAGCCGTTTCACACGTTTCTTGCCAAATAGAAGGTGAGAGGTCCACCAGGGTTCGATCTTCTCGATTCAAAATATCGGCTTTGGAATCATTAAGTTTCAGCTGAAGTTATCACTTGCTGTTATTAGGATAAACAGGGAAAGCTATAAGACATGAAATCTTTGCTGGTATGTAAGTACAGCATGTATGTTCTACTCTAGAGGAAATGTCACATTTTTTGTCTTTGAACTAATGCTCAAGTTTTTTTGTTGCACCATACTATGTACCAGCATGTACATGTTTATACATACATATAATTACCTAGTTAAGATGACCAAATATTATGGTTTGGATCCAGCGTTTTGCATGTGATCAGGCGTACAGAAGCAGGCGAGAGGCAACAAAGGTCATTGAAGAGTTTTGTTTGCCATGATTGGGAATGGGCAAAAGTATGCCCACACCAGTCAGACAGCAGCAGATTGTGCGAGAGGCTGTCAACTCGAAGGGGTAGCAAGTTTCGGCAGCGATTGGTGGTTGGAACCTTCTGGTTTCTGCGCCGTCAACCCCATAAGCATCTGCAGCTAGTGAGCCTCTCGCTCACTTCCTTCGTGCTCCTTAGGAGCACTTCTCCACTGGTTCCTGCCACGTCTACTTGAAATGTGAGAAGCATATAGGATACAAGCATGTCAAAATTGTTCCCAATCGATGCATTTTGTTTTAGCACATGCATACAAATCTTTTAAAAACTGAGCTCGAGTTGACGAGATGTGCTACATTTTTATGTTACAAATCTTTGAAAAACCGAGCTCGAGTTGACGAGATGTGCTAGTGGAACCTCGAGATACATCATACATTACATGGAACATTTTTTATGTTTTTGAGAGGAGATGGAGTATGTGAATGTGCATAACACATGCAATGCAATTCTTTAAAAATAAACCGAGCTCGAGTTGACGAGATGCGCAAGTGGAACTTCAAGATACATTATAAATTACACAGGACATTTCTTTGTTTTTGAGTGGAATTGAGCCTATGTGAATTTGATTAGACTATGTGAATCAGTTATGAGCGAGGTTATGAGTTATGTCTGTCACGTCCTTAAGTATTGCTAAAGCGAAACATAAAAACAGCCAACTTTGACAGCTCATAACTCGAGAACCAAAGCTAATTTTAAAAACTAAAAAAGTCCCATCGAGAATAGAGTGAGATCTATCTTTTGGTATACCTACCACTCAGATCTGAAAAAAATCCAGGGAGGAGTATGCTGGCTAACTTTGCAACTATTTTTACCACAAAATCGCAATTTTAAGGGTGTCAGAGGCCTTAAACGCAAAAAGTGCTCGGACCACTTTCCCAAGATCTTTACATTTCCCATCTTTTAAAAAAAAACCGAGCTCGATCCCACGACTGTTTGAAAAGTTACAGTGGGAACAGTTTTTCAGTACATAAGCTGTCCACACCTTTCAAAAATAGGTTTTTTGCCCGTAGCGCCCTAACCAGTAGGCCCATCGAGCTGAAATTTTGCCAGCAGATACGTACTGATAGGGGGCATCTTCGGGCAAAATTTCAGCTCAATCGGCCTCTTGGCTCGGGAGTTATGAGCAAATGTGTTTTTTTTATTTCCGTCACTCCTATTTACACGTGACTAAGTAAGGTGGGACGCGGCGGAGCTTCGATCGTGAGCCTCTCGAGGTTCCGCTATCGCGTCTACCTTGATCATGTAACAGACAGAACAAGTGATCAGGCATATTGGATGCAAGCAGGTAGAAATTGTTCCCAATCAACAGATCTTGCTACACAAATGGAACAGTATGTCACGATGTCTACAAATAGTAAAACAATAACACCTTTTTACAACTTTACGTAGCCTATCGATAGACGTTTTGAGGATGAATTGAATGGTATGCCATATGCCTACTTTTAGCCAATTTTTGTGCCAATGTGAATACATAAGAACTATGTGAATCAGGCATATTGGACACAAGCATGTAGAAATTGTTTCCAATCGATAGATGTTGCTTAGGTGAATCGAATGGTATGTCACATGCCTACAATTCATCAAACTTTGGAAAAATAACACCTTTTTGCAACTTTGTCTATGTGAATGCATTCTTTACTATGTGAATCAGGCATGAGTATGTCACAGTGGGCAGCAATCAATAGATCTTTTGAAGACGAATCGAATGGTATCCCATATGCCTACATTTAGCTAATTTTTCTTTCCTTTTGTATGCATGTGAATAACTATCTTTTGTATATATGTGAATAACTAAAAACTATGTGAATCAGGCATATTGGAAAAGAGCTTAAATTGTTTCCAATCGATAGATCTTGCTTAAACGAATCCAATGGTATGTCACAAGCCTACAAGTCGTCAATTTTGGAAAAATAGCACCTTTATGCGACTTTCGCCTATGTGAATGCATTTTTTACTATGTGAATCAGGCATAAGCATGTCGCAGTGGCCAGCAATCGATAGATCTTTTGAAGACGAATCGAATGATATGCTACATGAGGCCTCTACGGTGTGGCAGGCACTCATTTCAGCTGTCTGTCGCGTCCTTAAGTATTGCTAAAGCCAAACATAAAAACAGCCAACTTTGACAGCTCATAACTCGAGAACAAAAGCGAATTTTAAAAATCTAAAAAAATTCGTATCGAGAGTAGAGTGAGATCTATCTTTTGGTATACCTACCACTCAGATCCGGAAAAAATCCACGGAGGAGTATGCGTGGGAACTTTGCAACTATTTTTACTACAAAATCGCAATTTTAATGGTGTCAGAGGCCTTAAACGCAAAAAGTGCTCGGACCACTTTCCCAAGACCTTTACATTTCCCATCTTTTAAAAAAAAACCGAGCTCGATCCCACGACTCGTTGAAAAGTTACGGTGGGAACAGTTTTTCAGTACATAAGCTGTCCACACCTTTCAAAAATAGGTTTTTCGCCCGTAGCGCCCTAACCAGTAAGCCGATCGAGCTGAAATTTTGCCAGCTGATACTTACCCATAGGGGGCATCTTCAGGCAAAATTTCAGCTCAGTCCGCCTCTTGGCTCAGGAGTTATGAGCAAATGTGTTTTTTTATTTCTGTCACTCCTATTTACACATGACAAAGTAAGGTGGGACGCGGCGGAGCTTCGTTCGTGAGCCTCTCGAGGTTCCGCTATCGCGTCTACCTTGATAGCACCATACGGTATATGGTAGTATGTCCTCAATATACTGCATGATAGTACGGTACATATATACAGCACCATGCATCACGAAACGATAAAAAGACATTTAAATAGGCTATGGACAATACTCTACGACGTTTAGCAAAGGGAAAAAATTTGTTGTTGGTGTCAGCGTGTAGTGTGTGTGTGCGTCATTATATAAGCTTGGCTGAGCTCTGTGTTCGAAAATCAAAGTGTTCGAACTAAATGACCCCCCCCCCCTTGTTCAAAATATTTGTGTGTTCAAAATTTCACGGTTTACAGTAATAGTTGATAATCATTGTACATATTTAGCAATTAGCAGGAATGTTTGTAATAGTTTGTCATATACTCTTCATATTTGAATTTGCACCAAAATAGTCTATGAGTATGACCAAGTAATTACATGTTATGTTCATTTGCAACCATGTTCCTGCCATTACAACATATCCCACTGATTCTAATGAGCGAATGTCATTGATATTTCCATTGAAAGGAACTGAACAATTCATTTTCAAAGAAACAATTGAATAGTTGAGAAATGAAAAGGCACTTGTGAATGTGCTCACTCCTGCTTTGAGCTTAACACCAGTAAACAATTCTGTAATCTTGATAGAATAAGGTCCACCCTAAAAAATGTAGCTAGAGTACAGGTCCACCAGTACTCTGCATTCATTGGTCACAGATGAATGTTTCCTCATGGCTCACTCACATCAGTACCAGAAGCATGCCAGGCATTTGCTCAGTGTGTCCACACTGAGCATAACTGGGCATATTTACTCCTGATGTGATGGGCCATTATACCACATCATCCAAATGAATTGTAATGGCTGTTTCCAAACTGAATTCCATAGAAGAATTGGAAGGATAATCATATGGAGTATTCTGCACTGAGCTTGAGATTGGAACACCATTCTCATCATTAACTGATATAGTCCAATTGCTGTCTTCACCAGGCTTATTCAGTACTGTTCCATTTCCAAAATCAATCTCAAACCCTTCCAAAGGCAAAGCGACTCCTAGAATATCAGCAAAGCACATTGCCTTCCACTGGGGGGAGCATTCAAAAAATGTCATACAATAAGTCGTCCATCAGTACTCCCTCCCCCAACGTCACACTTTCTACACACTTTTTTCATTGGTTGTCAAGTGATGTCAATCTGAGCACAGCACCACTCCACAGGGATGACATGAAACACATTTTTGTATATTTCAAAGCAAAGGAGGGCATGTTGCAAAGCTGCAACTGGTTGCTTGAATTAAAAAATTCTACGTTTGATGTTTGTTTATATTGTTATGTCAATAGGATTGTTGGTGTGTGGAACTCCTTGGATGAGTCCACTATAATATGGCCAAAAATATATAATTCTGCTTAGGGGAAGAATGGACGACGTAGTGTAAATGAGACAGAGCATCCCTGGCAGATATTGGCCCCAATTTTTTGGGTTTTGAAATATCCAATTATTTGGATATCCAATTTTTTGGGTTTTTTACGAAACCATTACATTGGGTTTTACAAAACCATTGTATTGGGTTTTACGAAAGGCGAAACCAATGTAATGGTTTTGTAATATCCAAATATTTGGATATCCAATTTTTTGGATATTACGAAACCACCAATGTAATGGTTTTGTAATATCCAAATATTTGGATATCCAATTTATTGGATATTACGAAACCATTACATTGGTTTCGCCTTTTGTAAAACCCAATACAATGGTTTCGTAAAACCCAATCTAATGGTTTTGTAAAACCCAAATAATTGGATATTCAAATAATTGGATATTTCAAAAACCCAATTAATTGGGGCGAATATCTGCCAGGGATGCTCTGTTTCGTTTACACTTACGTCGTCCATTCTTCCCCTAAGCAGAATTATATATTTTTGATATGGCCAGTAGGAGTTGGCAGTGGGACTCAAGGTGTGTTGCGTTGTTTGCAACACCACCCTGCTACTTTCTTCTTAAAGGGGAACTTTGGGCGGAAAGTTTGAGGTAAGCCTGCATGGATCATTCAAAAGAGCATAAAAAAATGCTGCAAAACGCACCAAGTCCCATTCCTCTACGTTGTGTCGTTCTTGAGTTACAGGCAAAAACTGATCAGTGAACAGGAAACTCAACTTGAGAGCATGTAGCTCGCTAACCATTGCACCGATCGGAATATTTTGCTACCACCATGTGCTCCGTATGGTGTTCTACCTTTTTGTTGCATAAAGTTTTGCTGTATCTTCACTGTCTGTGGTATGGGAAACCAAAAAACGTAATGTGCTAAACTGCGCAAGGACACACGTTTTTTGGCTTCCCATGCCACAGACAGTGAAGATACAGCAAAACTTTATGCAACAAAAAGGTAGAACACCATACGGAACACACGGTCGTAGCAAAATTATTCCGATCGGTGCAATGGTTAGCGAGCTACATTCTCTCAAGTTGAGTTTCCCATTCACAGATCAGTTTTTGCCTGTAACTCAAGAACGACGCAACATAGAGGGATGGGACTTGGCGCGTTTTGCAGCATTTTTTATGCTCTATCGAATGATCCATGCAGGCTTACCTCAAACTTTCCACCCAAAGTTCCCCTTTAGAGGATATGAAACAGGCGACCCCCTCCCAGTACGAAATTTGAAAAAGTACAAAAATTTCTGGATTTACAGCATAGGCCTACCATATTTTTGGGTGTATATCCCCCATTGTATATCCCCCAGTGTATAACCCCCATTGGCAAAACATAAATTTTGCCCAGTGTATATCCCCCTGGTGTATTACCCCCCATGTACTGGAAGGTACCTAGTCTACCTATGTAAGGCTTCATTCAAAAATGTAAGTCTCGTGACGGGACTGTGCTCACGGTAATCCAGATTAGCGTCACGTCTTGGGGCCACGATAATATTTCACGGGACTTCTCCTGTCTTCGCCCTTCTCGCCAGTTGCGCAAAAGATTTATTACCCCGCTGGCCGCCGCGCCAGCCATCAGATATCCTCACTAATTTTGCGTTCCCACAACATCTACTAGAAAGCGCATGGGCGCATAGTAGGTAGGTACGCACATACGGTAGGTACACAGTATGTACGTAGGCATAGTTTGTTGATAAATGAATCCTCACCTCACTGCTCGTCTTTCTCGCTCTCCTGCTCTGCTCGCTCGTCCCTTGTCCATCCTCACAACCTTCAGCAGGATTATTCATCACATACTTAGATAGTAGGAAGACACGTGCAGGGTAGAAAAGAAAGGCAGTAAAGAGCGACTGAGACTGACTTCGTCAACTGAGCAATAAAGTGTGCTAGGAAAGAGAGCCCCTGCTGGTCACTCGGTACTCTCACTCTTTCTCATGTTACTGCTTCTTTTGTTTGCTCTCTTCTTCCTCCCCACCCAACGAAGTATCGTGACGTTAATATAAAAACCAACGTGACGAGATTTATATTACCGTGAGCAGAGTCCCATCACGGGGCTTACATTTTTGAACGAAGCCTAAGCTGGTCATAAGCTAGCTATAGCAGTAGTATGTTATCCTTTAGGGGTACTCTCCACCACACAACTATAGGCCGGATCAGGAGTCGGTGGCTCCCGATCAGCAGCCAGGAGCCCCGGAATCAGCACCCCATTGGGAGCCCCGGGATCGGCGATCGGCGGATCCGCCGCCGCCACCGATGGGATCAGGAGTCGCCGCAGCAGCAGCCGATGCATCCGGATCCAGCGCCGATCTGGCCTATACTTGTGTGGTGGAGGGTCCCCTAAAAATGCTTGTATATGTCTATTTGTAGCCAGCGTATACGTGCATACAACCGTGCATACGTTTTGTAATTACATGCACAACACCATCAGCCAAAAACGTGACCACCTAAAAATATATCTTCTGTGTGTTGTTTACCATGTCACACATCAATACGTACTGGACAGACCGAACCGGCCAAAAGAAACAAAACAAATATACAGCCGAGATAATTTTGAGGTCACCATTGAAAATTCTCTATCAGACGATGATATCATAAAATCGCTCACATGTTCCGTGCTTCATGATTTGTTTGCGCTTCAATTTCAATAGAGACCTCAGCCAGTGTTGACCAACTTTGGGGTCAGCATTGAAAGTTGGGTAAACAATTTGTCTGCAACTGATAAGCATTTTCATTGCTATGAAAGGCGAGGCATGGGTTGCGGGAGATTTCATTTCTCATCTTTTGATCTCTTCAAACCCGACGACGAATTTTTGTTCCTTTACCTCAAACATGATTACCTGTCCAATATGTGCCAAGAAATTCAAATCCACCCGCAACTTTGCCCGCCACAAGCGTGAGCAACATTCTACCCAACAGATCCGCTATGTGTGTCCCGAATGCAGCAAAGACTACTCACGACAATTCAATCTCAAGTATCATCAGTAACAGACCGGACATTCTGGAGAAATCATCCATCCCCAAACAGCCACAGCTCCTCCGCCCCAACCGACACAACCGCCATCTCCCCAATCTCCAACCGCCAACCCGCCATCTTCACCGCAACCCCAACCCACTAAACGCCTCGTTCCCTATTCCTCCAGTGACGACGACAGCAGCAGCGATGATGAATCTGCTGCCAAGCGCCCACGCAACGACGATCCCACCCCACCTCCAGAAGAAGAGGAAGATGCCATCGAAAGCGCCGACGCTACCAGAGCCTGCTACCGGATGGTTTCAGCCCCCACGCCTATTATCACTTGGAAAAAACTCAGGACAAGAAATCCAAAAAGCTCAAATCTGCCATTCAGGACCACTGATTCCTAATCAATGTCGACAAACAAGACTGGAGAGCATATTCCTTCGAGGAGAAATATGCCATCCTTCATGCCATCATTGGTAACTTTTTATTTTCTACCTTTTTCTTTTATTATTGCATTGTACGTGCGTGTAATGGGATATTTTCAGATTCCGCAATGGACACGATAAAGAAAGGCGTACCGCCCAACTGTATGGGTCGCTTCGCTTTTCACACCGACGGGCTCGATGGCGCCATCCAAACCGACTACACCAAATTTGATGACACCAAACTCGACGCCATTCAACTCACTGACCGCATCCGGTGAGCACTGGATTCTAATAAAACGGCAATTCTCGGCAGCAACACCATTCTTAATGTCATCTTCACAGAACTTCCGGTGGGTGGGAAGGGAGATTTGGGGTCTGTCAAAACCAGAACTGAGCCGGACGTGGACAATTGGACCGTCAAGAAACGATCGCTGATCGACGTCGCCAGCCAACCAGATCCCGAAATCAAGTGTTTTCAGAAGGTGATGGCGGCCGGCCAGCTATTCACCAATTGGACCCGCAAGCCGAAACGATCTCTCCCCGATTCAACAGAAGCGAAGGCATGGAACATGGTGAGGAGAGGCAGGGGCAATGATCTGCGAAGGCAGGCCATTCTCCTCAGCGACGCCGCAAAGGACGTTGAGTACGAAGACTACGAGAAGTTCGACGCAGCCTGCCCCAGCAATCAGCTGGTCGTGTTTGATGGCGCTTCCAACAAACCCATCTATTGCAACTCAGAAAAGAAAGGATGTCCACCCATCTACATATTTTTACACAACCATCACTATTACCTGATCAGCACTCTCTCCGGCTTCTTCAACACCAACAAAACCTGCGATTTCTGCCATCAAGGCTATGCCCACAATCAAAAACACAAATGTGGCGAATCACTCTGCACGTAAGTCACTTTCACATGCATTTATGTACAGTACGTATGTACAAAGTATGTACACGCAATATCCTTTCATTACGTATGCACATACAGTAGGTATCTAACCGATTAATGTAAAACGCATACGTACACAGTGCATAAAATTTTTTAGACTTTGCCACAAGGCAGAATGCAAGAACGAAGAGGAGCAACCAACCCATCCGAAACCCAAGTGCACCGACTGCGACATCTCATTTCCAACCTCCGCCTGCCTGGACGCACACAAACCAGACGACTGCGAGAAATACTGCAAATGCCCCACATGCTACAGGACCGTCAATCGCGAGAAATTGGATCCACCGGAAGATCTTCTGAGTCCGATGGCTCGCTGTTGCAAGATTCTGACCCGTCGTTGCTGAGATATCCATGCATGAAATCTCTGCGCTCCTCGTCCAGCTCCTCCTTCTTTTTCGGCTTCATGATGAAGCACTGGTGCGGGGTCAGATGGTACGCCTTGCATAATCTACAGCTGAAAAGGCATAAAAATACTCATTTAGTGTGTAGTGAGTAGTGACGTACATATGTGTGGTAATGTACAGTAAAATATGTACATGCATAATAGAATAGGTACGTAGGTAAGGCGTGCAATATGTATGTACGTGCATGTTTTGATTGCTTACAAATGTTCCATGCAGTGATGAACTTCCGGTGGATCCAATTTCTCGCGATTGACGGTCCTGTAGCATGTGGGGCATTTGCAGTATTTCTCGCAGTCGTCTGGTTTGTGTGCATCCAGGCAGGCGGAGGTTGGAAATGAGATGTCGCAGTCGGTGCACTTGGGTTTCGGATGGGTCGGTTGCTCCTCTTCATTCTTGCATTCTGCCTTGTGGCAAAGTCTGAAAAATTTTATGCACTGTGTACATATGCGTTTTACATTAATCGGTTAGATACCTACTGTATGTGCATACGTAATGAAAGGAGATTGCGTGTACATACTTTGTACATACGTACTGTACATAAATGCATGTGAAAGTGACTTACGTGCAGATGATTCGCCACATTTGTGTTTTTGATTGTGGGCATAGCCTTGATGGCAGAAATCGCAGGTTTTGTTGGTGTTGAAGAAGCTGGAGAGAGTGCTGATCAGGTAATAGTGATGGTTGTGTAAAAACATGTAGATGGGCAGGCATCCTTTCTTTTCTGAGTTGCAATAGATGGGTTTGTTGGAGGCGCCATCAAGCACGACCAGCTGATTGCTGGGGCAGGCCGCGTTGAACTTCTCGTAGTCTTCCTACTCAACGTCCTTTGCGGCGTCGCTGAGGAGAATGGCCTGCCTTCGCAGATCATTGCCCCTGCCTCTCCTCACCATGTTCCACGCCTTCGCTTCCGTTGAATCGGGGAGAGATCGTTTCGGCTTGCGGGTCCAATTGGCGAATAGCTGGCCGGCCGCCATCACCTTCTGAAAAAACTTGATTTCGGGATCTGGTTGGCTGGCGACGTCGATCAGCGATCGTTTCTTGATGGCCCAATTGTCCACGTCTGGCTCAGTTCTGGTTTAGACAGACCCCAAATCTCCCTTCCCACCCACCGGAGTTCTGTGAAGATGACATTAAGAATGGTGCTTCTGCCGAGAATTGCCGTTTTATTAGAATCCAGTGCTCACCGGATGCGGTCAGTGAGTTGAATGGCGTCGAGTTTGGTGTCATCAAATTTGTTGTAGTCGTTTGGATGGCGCCATCAGCCCGTCGGTGTGAAAAGCGAAGCGACCCATACAGTTGGCGGTACGCCTTTCTTTATCGTGTCCATTGCGGAATCTGAAAATATCCCATTACACGCACGTACAATGCAATAATAAAAGAAAAAGGTAGAAAATAAAAAGTTACCAATGATGGCATGAAGGATGGCATATTCTCCTCGAAGGAATATGCTCTCCAGTCTTGTTTGTCGTCATTAAAGAATCAGTGGTCCTGAATGGCAGATTTGAGCTTTTTGATTTCTTGTCCTGAGTTTTTTCAAGTGATAATAGGCGTGGAGGCTGAAACCATCCGTTAGCAGGCTCTGGTAGCGTCGGCGCTTTCGATGGCATCTTCCTCTTCTTCTGGAGGTGGGGTGGGATCGTCGTTGCGTGGGCGCTTGGCAGCAGATTCATCATCGCTGCTGCTGTCGTCGTCACTGGAGGAATAGGGAACGAGGCGTTTAGTGGGTTGGGGTTGCGGTGAAGATGGCGGGTTGGCGGTTGGAGATTGGGGAGATGGCGGTTGTGTCGGTTGGGGCGGAGGAGCTGTGGCTGTTTGGGGATGGATGATTTCTCCAGAATGTCCGGTCTGTTACTGATGATACTTGAGATTGAATCGTCGTGAGTAGTCTTTGCTGCATTCGGGACAGACATAGCGGATCTGTTGGGGAAAATGTTGCTCACGCTTGTGGCGGGCAAAGTTGCGGGTGGATTTGAATTTCTTGGCACATATTGGACAGGTAATCATGTTTGAGGTAAAGGAACAAAAATTCGTCGTCGGGTTTGAAGAGATCAAAAGATGAGAAATGAAATCTCCCGAACCCATGCCTCGCCTTTCATAGCAATGAAAATGCTTATCAGTTGCAGACAAATTGTTTACCCAACTTTCAATGCTGACCCCAAAGTTGGTCAACACTGGCTGAGGTCTCTATTGAAATTGAAGCGCAAACAAATCATGAAGCACGGAACATGTGAGCGATTTTATTATATCATTGTCTGATAGAGAATTTTCGACGGCTACCTAAAAATTATCTCGGCTGTATATTTGTTTTGTTTCTTTTGGCCGGTTCGGTCTGTCCAGTACGTATTGATGTGTGACATGGTAAACAACACACAGAAGATATATTTTTATGTGGTCATGTTTTTGGCTGATGGTGTTGTGCATGTAATTACAAAACGTATGCACGGTTGTATGCACGTATACGCTGGCTACAAATAGACATATACAAGCATTTTTAGGGGGGAGCCTCCACCACACAAGTATAGGCCAGATCGGCGCTGGATCCGGATGCATCGGCTGCTGCGGGCGACCTCCTGATCCTTCATTGGTGGCGGTGGATCCGCCGATCGCCGATCCCGGCGCTTCGAATGGGTGCTGATTCCGGGGCTCCTGGCTGCCGACCCGGGAGCCACCGACTCCTGATCCGGCCTATAGTTGTGTGGTGGAGAGTACCCCTAAAGGATAACATACTACTGCTATAGCTAGCTTATGACCAGCTTAGGCTTCGTTCAAAAATGTAAGCCCCGTGATGGGACTCTGCTCACGGTAATATAAATCTCGTCACGTTGGTTTTTATATTAACGTCACGATACTTCGTTGGGTGGGGAGGAAGAAGAGAGCAAACAGAGAGCAGTAACATGAGAAAGAGTGAGAGTACCGAGTGAACGAGCAGGGGCTCTCTTTCCCAGCATATTCTCATTGTCAGTTGATGAGTCAGTCTCAGTTGCTCTCTCACTGCCTTTCTTTTCTACCCTGCACGTGTCTTCCTACTATCTAAAGTATGTGATGAATAATCCTGCTGAAGGTTGTGAGGATGGACAAGGGACGAGCGAGCAGAGCAGGAGAGCGAGAAAGACGAGCAGTGAGGTGAGGATTCATTTATCAACAAACTATGCCTACGTACATACTGTGTACCTACCGTATGTGCGTACCTACTATGCGCCCATGCGCTTTCTAGTAGATGGTGTGGGAACGCAAAATTAGTTAGGATATCTGATGGCCGGCGCGGCGGCCAGCGGGGTAATAAATCTTTTGCGCAACTGGCGAGAAGGGCGAAGACAGGAGAAGTCCCGTGAAATATTATCGTGGCCCCAAGACGTGACGCTAATCTGGATTACCGTGAGCACAGTCCCGTCACGAGACTTACATTTTTGAATTAAGCCTTACATAGGTAGACTAGGTACCTTCCAGTACATGGGGGGAGCACACCAGGCACACCATGCAAAATTTATGTTTTGCCAATGGGGGTTATACACATGGGGATATACAATGGGGGATATACACCCAAAAATATGGTAGGCCTATGCTGTAAATCCAGAAATTTTTGTACTTTTTCAAATTTCGTAATCCTGTAGGGGGTCGCCTGTTTCATATCCTCTAAAGGGAAGCTTTGCGGGAAAGTTGGGGATAAGCCTGCATGGATCATTCGATAGAGCATAAAAAATGCTGCAAAACGCACCAAGTTTCCCATCCTCTACGTTGCGTCGTTCTTCAAGTTTCAGGCAAAAGCTGATCAGTGAATGGGAAACTCAACTTGAGAGCACGTAGCTCGCTAACCATTGCACCGATTGGAACAGGAGATTTTCCTACCACCATGTGCCTCGTATGGTGTTCTACCTTTTTTGTTGTATAAACTTTGCTGTATCTTCACTGTCTATGGCATCGGAAGCCAAAAAACATATTGACAGGTAGCGCTAATAAGGATAATAATATATTGTAAACTACAAAGACGCATTTTTGGGCTACGCCTGCGACAGGCGGCGGGGATGCGGCGAGACTTTGTAGCGACGAAAGTGGAGAACGCGATCGCGGGCAAGCGCCATAACAAATTATTCCGATGGGTGCACTGGTTTGCGAGAGTCTACGTGCTCTCAAGCTCAGTTTTTTTCCCATTCACAGATCAATTTTTTGCCTGTAACTCAAGAACGACGCACTTTAGAGGGATGGGACTTGGTGCGTTTTGCAGCATTTTTTTATGCTCTCCCCCCCTATCTTTGCAGGCTTTTCAAAAATTTCCGCCCAAAGTTCCCCTTTAAGAGAACAGCAGGGTGGTGTTGCAAACAACGCAACACACCTTGAGTCCCACTGCCAACTCCTACTGGCCATATCAAAAATATATAATTCTGCTGTAGGGGAACAACTACTACGTAAGCTGTAACGTAACAGTATCCCTGGCAGATATTCGCCCCAATTAATTGGGTTTTTGAAATATCCAATTATTTGAATATCCAATTATTTGGGTTTTACAAAACCATTAGATTGGGTTTGTACGAAATCATAAGCAATATCAAGGTAGACGCGATAGCGGAACCTCGAGAGGCTCACGAACGAAGCTCCGCCGCGTCCCACCTTACTTTGTCATGTGTAAATAGGAGTGACAGAAATAAAAAAACACATTTGCTCATAACTCCTGAGCCAAGAGGCGGACTGAGCTGAAATTTTGCCTGAGGATGTCCCCTATGGGTAAGTATCAGCTGGCAAAATTTCAGCTCGATCGGCTTACTGGTTAGGGCGCTACGGGCGAAAAACCTATTTTTGAAAGGTGTGGACAGCTTATGTACTGAAAAACTGTTCCCACCGTAACTTTTCAACGAGTCGTGGGATCGAGCTCGGTTTTTTTTTAAAAGATGGGAAATGTAAAGGTCTTGGGAAAGTGGTCCGAGCACTTTTTGCGTTTAAGGCCTCTGACACCATTAAAATTGCGATTTTGTAGTAAAAATAGTTGCAAAGTTCCCACGCATACTCCTCCGTGGATTTTTTCCGGATCTGAGTGGTAGGTATACCAAAAGATAGATCTCACTCTACTCTCGATACGAATTTTTTTAGATTTTTAAAATTCGCTTTTGTTCTCGAATTATGAGCTGTCAAAGTTGGCTGTTTTTATGTTTGGCTTTAGCAATACTTAAGGACGCGACAGACAGCTGAAATGAGTGCCTGCCACACCGTAGAGGCCTCATGTAGCATATCATTCGATTCGTCTTCAAAAGATCTATCGATTGCTGGCCACTGCGACATGCTTATGCCTGATTCACATAGTAAAAAATGCATTCACATAGGCGAAAGTCGCATAAAGGTGCTATTTTTCCAAAATTGACGACTTGTAGGCTTGTGACATACCATTGGATTCGTTTAAGCAAGATCTATCGATTGGAAACAATTTAAGCTCTTTTCCAATATGCCTGATTCACATAGTTTTTAGTTATTCACATACATACAAAAGATAGTTATTCACATGCATACAAAAGGAAAGAAAAATTAGCTAAATGTAGGCATATGGGATACCATTCGATTCGTCTTCAAAAGATCTATTGATTGCTGCCCACTGTGACATACTCATGCCTGATTCACATAGTAAAGAATGCATTCACATAGACAAAGTTGCAAAAAGGTGTTATTTTTCCAAAGTTTGATGAATTGTAGGCATGTGACATACCATTCGATTCACCTAAGCAACATCTATCGATTGGAAACAATTTCTACATGCTTGTGTCCAATATGCCTGATTCACATAGTTCTTATGTATTCACATTGGCACAAAAATTGGCTAAAAGTAGGCATATGGCATACCATTCAATTCATCCTCAAAACGTCTATCGATAGGCTACGTAAAGTTGTAAAAAGGTGTTATTGTTTTACTATTTGTAGACATCGTGACATACTGTTCCATTTGTGTAGCAAGATCTGTTGATTGGGAACAATTTCTACCTGCTTGCATCCAATATGCCTGATCACTTGTTCTGTCTGTTACATGATCAAGGTAGACGCGATAGCGGAACCTCGAGAGGCTCACGAACGAAGCTCCGCCGCGTCCCACCTTACTTAGTCACGTGTAAATAGGAGTGACGGAAATAAAAAAACACATTTGCTCATAACTCCCGAGCCAAGAGGCCGATTGAGCTGAAATTTTGCCCGAAGATGCCCCCTATGAGTACGTATCTGCTGGCAAAATTTCAGCTCGATGGGCCTACTGGTTAGGGCGCTACGGGCGAAAAACCTATTTTTGAAAGGTGTGGACAGCTTATGTACTGAAAAACTGTTCCCACCGTAACCTTTCAACGAGTCGTGGGATCGAGCTCGGTTTTTTTTTAAAAGATGGGAAATGTAAAGGTCTTGGGAAAGTGGTCCGAGCACTTTTTGCGTTTAAGGCCTCTGACACCATTAAAATTGCGATTTTGTAGTAAAAATAGTTGCAAAGTTCCTACGCATACTCCTCCGTGGATTTTTTCCGGATCTGAGTGGTAGGTATACCAAAAGATAGATCTCACTCTACTCTCGATACGAATTTTTTTAGATTTTTAAAATTCGCTTTTGTTCTCGAGTTATGAGCTGTCAAAGTTGGCT
>JASAMW010005778.1:0-15190 GCA_030247985.1 Epsilonema sp. ZAB3_2 | reverse complement strand
TTCAGTACTGAAACTCGATTTTTTTACCTTTTGGGCCAAATTTGTGGCATAATTAGCCTATTACAGACAGGCAAATATATGCAAACCACAGTGCCTATCTTGTTCAGAATTTCAAGCGCTACAATTTGAGGTAGGTTTACGATCTGCTTTTGTAATAGCACCTGAGTACTAGGCGGATATTCAAAATTTTGCCTGGTGTTTATGATTTCAAAATTTTACCTTTTACTTCTAATAACTCGCCAACAGTAGGGGTTAAGTGGATAAAAAGACCACCACTAAAAAGCGCGTTTCAAGCTGCATATGGGAGTGTCTTTGCTTTTCTCCTAGCCCTGCTAGCTGGTCATCTGCAACTGACAATGTAATGTTACATGCAGTGTCAGTACTGAAACTATTTTTTTAGCCATATTGTCCAGTTTGGGGCGATATTTAACCCATTGCGCACAGGCGAAGAGATTGAGCAGATAGCCTATCTTGTTCAAAATTTCAAGCGCTACAATTTGAGATAGGTTTAAGATCTGTCCCTTTAATACCGCCTGAACTACAGGCTAATTCAAGATTTTACCTGGTGTCCAGGATATTGCAAATTTTGCCTTTCCCCACTAATAACTCACCCACGGTAAGGGTTAAGCGGACCAAAAGATCACCGTTGAAAAGCGCATTTCATTTCAAGCTGCACTTGGGAGTGTCTCCAACTTGTTCCTAGCTTTACTGCCTGGGCAGCTGCAGCTGACAGTGAAAGTGCAGCTTCAGTACTGAAGCTCGTTTTTTGACCCTTTTATACAATTTTGGGGCAATATTTAACCATTGCGCACAGGCGGAGAGATTGGAAGCATAGCCTATCTTGTTTAGAATTTCAAGCGCTACAATTTGAGGTAGGTTTAAGATCTGTCACCTTAGTAGCGCCTGAGCTACTGGCGATATTTGAAATTTTCCCTAGTGTTCCTGATATTGCAACTTTCGCCTTTCCCCACTAATAACTCACCAACAGTAGGGGTTAAGCGGACCAGAAGACCACCATTGAAAAGCGCATTTCAAGCTGCACTTGGTGGTGTCTCCGGTTCTTTCCTAGCCTCACTGCCTGGGCAGCTGCAGCTGACAAAGTACATGCAGTTTCAGTACAAAAAACTCAATTTTTTGACCTTATCATCCAAATTTGGGGCAATATTTAACCCATTGCGCACAGGCGGAGAGATCAAACGCATAGCCTATCTTGTTCAGAATTTCAAGCGCTTCAATTTGAGACCGGTTTAAGATCTGTCACCTTAATAGCGCCTGGGCTACTGGCGATATTTGCAATTTTTGCCTAGTGTTCGTGATATTGCTAATTTTGCCTTTCCCTACGAATAACTCACCAGCGGTAGGGGTTAAGCGGACCGAAAGACCACCATTGAAAAGCGCAGTTCAAGCTGCATTTGGGGGTGTCTTCGGCTTTTTCCTAGCCTCACTGCCTTGGCAGCTGCAGCTGACAATGTAAGTTCAATTTTAGTACTGAAACTCGATTTTTTGACCTTTTGGTCCAACTTTGGGGCAATATTTAACCCGTTGCGCACAGGCGGGGAGAGTGGAGACATAGCCTATCTTGTTCAGAATTTCAAGCGCTACAACCTGAGCAGTTTTTCACAATTGTCAGGTCAAAATCAGGCGAGCTATGGTCGATTTTCCAAATTTTGCCTGGTTTTTGCGGTGTTGCATATTATCTGCGCCTTTTTGCTCGCAAGCAACTCGCCAACGGTAGGGGTTAAGCGGTCGGCAGGTAAACCATTGAAAAGAATCAAGCCGAGTCTAATGGTGTAGGGTTTGTCGTAATGGCCATTTTCGCTGAGTTTTGGCACGCCTGTACATAACGTCGATTTTATCATACTCGATTTTCCGCTTTCGCCTGACCACCCTGCCTAATGAGCCCGTTTCTCCCGTAAACGCGGCTGAATCGAAAAACCAAGTTCATTTTCGTAATCAGGAGGGTCGATTACCTATATTCATGACATAATTTTTAAAACAGAAAAAACCGGGTCCGGTCCCCTATACTGGCAGTCGCCACTTTCTTCATACATTTACTGTTATTAGGTATGTCTGTATATGTAAAGGGCGCTCCACATGACGTATCAGCTTGCACTCGCCTGTTCTGTTGAGATTTGGCCAACTGCCCTGACGACATTCCAAGCAGGCACTCTGGTTCTCGAGTTACATACTCACGCTCCATACAAGGAACACAAGTCCAACAGCAATGAGTCGTTTGTATTTTATGAAGCATGGATGGATTTGGTATGAAGTTGGTACAGTACAGTAATATTTGGTTTACGGCGTTAATTATTAAGTAGTGCTAGTTTGATTGTACATACATAGCTTGATAGCCATACCTTGAACTGTCCAACTGGGCAGGTCTCACTGCAGATTGAGGTAGGAGTGGAATCGAATGCGCTGCTGCCGTCGTACCAGACGATGTTCTCCGTATCCAGCTCCCAGGTAGTATTGCATTGCTCCAACAGAATCTAGTACGCGCCCCTGCCAGTTGCCCACCTCCACATACCCATACAGACCTCCTTGGAAGTTCAAGATGTCGTATCTATAAATATACATAGAAGGATTATCAACGTAAACGTATACTATGACAGTAGGGTAAATGGGGCTAGACGGCGCTAGGAAAACGCAGTGGTACCTACCTTGGCGGCGGGTCGCCGTATTTGTCGTGAAGTACACTTCCTGACCCGACTTATCACGGAATCTGACCGTCATCATGTGCTGGAAGAGCTTGGTACCATTGAAAGGCAGCATGCGTCGGCAAGCACGCCATTCCAGGGCACATATCCATGAACATGGCATGCAAGCCGTGGGCAACTGTGTACATGGCCGACACAACCAACTTGAAGCTTCGGATCTGGCTCAAATGACATGGACAAGTTCTGGTTGCCTGCAGCGATACAGCTACATATACTTTTAGTACTGTATAATAGGTACTTCATGTAAGTAAATGCAAAGTATGCTTACGCGGTGCACCGCGCGGAATATAGTGTTGAGCTGCATAAAAATTTTTCTGCGGACAGTCGCGAACTACGCCAGTAAGGCTACGTACTGTAACATGTAAAAGGTGTAAAAGGTAAAAGAAGTGCGAATGTGTGCACACTATGCATTGTAGGCATGTACAAAAATCCATGTCACTGACCATTGCAAAGTGGTCTGCCGTTGTGTCGCTGCTCCGAAAGGCGGCATTTGAACTTGTGCTCTCAGAATTCTGTCCACCAAGGGTTTTTGGGGTTGTGGCTAGTGAGCGAGAGCCAGTGCTTTTCAAAGCCAGGCACTTTGGGCGAGTGAATGCGCAGTGAAATGCTGCCTCTCGCATACTCTTCCACATCTTCCACCACATCCTGCTGATCCGCCCAACCATCGCTATAGAAAATAACACAAAGGTATACTATTCATGTACTGTACCCTGCGACAGCCTTGGCTAATCGGTGGGGCAGTTATCTTCCGATCCATTGAAAGTCGAAGAAGGAGCCGTTGGATTTGTCCGTCATTAGCTTGTCCTGCCGTTTCACGGCTCTAAATACGCCCTTTATCGTCCTACCCTCGCAAAAGCATACGGCAACCGAAAATTCAACCGCCTATGTACGTATACGTATGCCGTGGCATGACATGCTGTTTGAACAATATGACTCACTCATTCAATTTTCATATTTTTGTTCTATAGGTCTAATACAGGTGTTCTCATAATAAAACGTTCACCTTCCCGTGCATGTAACTCTGGAACCACACCAGTAGATTTAATGCGGTTTCGGTATTCTGTAGGCAAGGCTTCAACTGTAGATGTGTACAAAATTTTAGCTTCCTAGGCCCAGTGGAAGCTGCTCAAACACCTTTTTCCTCCAGCGGTCAAAAACAAAGGTATTTCGAACTGGTAGTGCCGATTAGGGTAATTCTTCATGAGACATAGTAAAATTAGCCTCGTAATAAGAAGTATGTCCCAAAATGCTAAAAATGTGTATCTCATGCATTATCCCCAGTGCCAGCATAGCAAATGCATTAAACAGGGTATCTTAAAAAATAAATGTCGACATTTTCTCTAGTAAAGGAAAACGTCGATTTTTGAGCTTTGAGATTCAAACCGTCGTAGTCTCCAAAGTACTTGTGAACCACATAGTTGAAATTTTGTATACGTACCTGTTGAAGCTTTGGCTACAAAATACAAAAAAACCGCATAAAAATCTAACTGGAAGTTCTAGAGTTACATGCACTGAAAGGTGTATGGTTTATTATGAGACACTCTGTACATTGAATTTGAATATATACTAAAAATTTGGATATGACTAAAAACAGAAAAACGTGAAAACCGTGCATCTTGATGCGGATTCACGCAACGCACGTACAGTATGTATTTTTCATCGAATTTTTGCGCTTTCCGCCATAAATATTCAAGCTTTTCTCCAATGTGTAAGTTTTACTCAGATTTAGTTCTCGGTTAGGTACTTGTGGCTTTGGATTGTGGAACTCTGCGATGGTTTCAAGAACTTCGTCGTATTCAGCATCGGTACCAATTGATCTGAACCTGAGCGTGTACAGCAATGCAAACATCATCATCTTCGTTGATAAGCCGTTGTAACTCCTCAAATCCTTCCTCGCCATAGCTCTCTAGAAAAATACGAACGCATCCCCCTTGTATTTACCCTTGTTGGATTAAGTGTGACATGCTTTCGTTTTCCTTCCTGCGTGTTTCCCCACAAATATTTTGATGCTTTTATCGTCGAATTTTCCTCTTGAATTGTGGTGGACTGCAGAGTTAGCTGATAAAGGCCATTATGCTTAGACACAGATGGGCAATAAATTAGAGGGCACTAGCAGCGGATTCGTGCCGTGCTGACTCCTACAATACTGATGCGTGTTTCCTTGATAATTCTTGATAGCCGGAAAAGCCAGTTTCGAGCATTTCAGACAAAAATTGATTTTCCGATGGAGCTAATTCAACTGCAGCCGGCGTCGAATAAAGCGCATCAATATAGCGTCATCGGCGATGCTGCGTCAAAAGTCGTCAAGCTAGAGCCGAAATAGCTCCGCACATCCTGTACTTTTTGTTCGTTGTTTCGTCATAATAGTCAGTCAGCGGTGGTGAACGATGGCGGAGATCACAATGCATACAGACGTATACATAACAAACTGTAACATAGGCTGTACGTACTTTCAGAATAGACGACAGCGATGTAGGACCATCCAAAATGCTTGACAATGTCCAAAATGGCTTTGGCTTGCCATGAATCCGAGGGTACGACACGCATGAAGTATTTGTACTGCGTCTTGTCGCTCAGCTCTTTGCTAGTGGCGGAAAAGCCGACTTGCGGAGTGTGAAAGACTTGGAGTAAGTTTTGCGTGGCGATGCTGACGCTGCTGCTTCCGGGTCCGAGTACGGCCACCAGTGTACAATGCTGCTCCTCCTCCTCCTCTTCCGCCTCCTTTGCGCAAGTTCTCCTGCTGCTGAGCCAGGTATCCCGCGTAGGAACTGAATCGTCTGCTCCATAGCAATGCGTTCTGTCCAACAGGAATCGCGAATTTGCAGGCCGAGACGGATTGTAGGCAACAGAGCCGGATCTTTGTTGATCTCCTCGATGGTCTTCATCATAATTTCGGTTCAATGCATGCCGTACTGCTCCCAGATCTCTCCGCATCCTTGTAAGGAGCTGTTGCCCTTTCGGTGAATCGGAAGCAGCGCACCCACTTGGAATTCGCCAGGTAGACGAGCCACCTTTGTCGCATGGACAGCAGAGGATGAGATGTCGGACTCGGCATGTGCTGCCTGCTGCACTGCGGTCAACACGCGCAGCATCAATAGAGCCACGTGACTGTAGATCATGATCCTGTCCGTATACATCTATGCCCCATCGTCCTACAGCAGCCACCTTCCATCGTGTTTACTATTTTCATTCAGTATTCTTCTCTTCCGCTACTGCGAAGTTTGTTACGTACGAAATTATGATGTGCTCGTACACTTCGCCGCGGCCGTACATACGTGAGTATGTAGAAGCTGCTGCTCGGAGTTGGATGGATTCGGGTCTAATCAGCTAACTAACCGACAGGGCGGCGCCCCAGTGTAGAAACCGTGGGTGGGGCGAGCCATACGTACATACCCAGTATGTTAGACGCGAGGAAGAAGGAACTGCGTGAAATCAAATACTCGTACTCCTCCCCCGGTGTATGTACGTTTGTATGAGAACATCAACCGGATGATTTCGGAGTCCGGGAGAAATAAAGTGAGGCTTGCGGCAAAGAAAGCGGAGGAGGACGAGCATGTCCTGCCGTGTACCAGCTTTGTATAAAGTTCGGGTCGGGTACATACATGCAAGATTTATTTTGAAATTGACTTCGTCAGCTTCTGCCAATTATTGAGAGATTGATTGAGCCTCTAGAAATACTCCTTATCCTCCCTGCTTGTTCTCAGGACCGAGAAACACACAAATAATACGGCTGCCAGCTACTTTTTCTCGCGAGCTAAAAAATAAGCCCCGCAAAGATCAGCCGCCAGTCATGGAGAAGGCGCCGAAAAAAGCTGACGACGACAAATGCAATACATAAGGCACAAGTCACGCCTAAGAAGTAGAGTTACATACCTATGTACAGTTCTACATATTATAATATTACTCTCATATGGCCGCGTTCGGATTATATTTTTAATAGCAACGTACATATACAGGCTGTTTATGATGATATGCAACTTCTAAAACGCTTATAACTTCTGGATTAATAGAATTTCAACCAGGTTTTTTATTAGAAACTTGAAAAAGATGCCTGATAATCGCGCAAAATTTCATTGATGGGTCTTAAGTACGAAGGGAATTATGAATCCTCAAACATTGGGGTCAAAATAGGCAGTAGCGCGAGAAGCGCTAGATTTTTGAAGTCCGCATGGAAAGAGGTGCGTAGTTGTTCCGCTCCATTCAAGCATCCAATCGGATCTTCTGGAGCTTACAATGCAAAAAAACAATAAAAGGGAAGAGTGCCGCCATCCCTATGAACATGCTTGAGAAAGAGTCTTTCCAGAGTTTCTGAAGATGGCTGAACAGGTGCTGGAGAGCGGAGGAGTAGACATCGAAAAATAGGACCTGAAAAGGCGTCGCTTGTTTCTTCGTTAATAGTGCATGTACGTTAATGAAATTTTGCGTGCTTGTCAGGCATATTTTCAAGTTTATAATAAAAAAACCTGGTTGAAATTCCTCTCTTAATACAAAAGTTATAAGCATTTTAGAGGTTGCATATCATAGTAAACAGCCTGTATATACGTGTACATACGTACGTTCAACGTACGTCCGAAAAAAGCAGAAAAAACTTACGGAGATACGCAGCCACGGACGTTTCGGGTAACGTCGAACGCACGCTTGACGTATGTATGCCTGATGTTACCTCTCTAACCTGAAAACGGCATAAAAGTGCCATGGATATTACCGCAGATGAGACTAAGACAGACATGGCGGGGTATCCAAATTAAGGCTACAACAAAACCGTTGTAGTACACAGATAGTACAATATCATTAATATTGACGAGAAAAACAAATTCACGCGCCAATTGCTTTCCGCAGTAACATGCCTCAAGATGAGGGACTTGATTAAGCACTAGCTAACAGAGCAGCCGCTGGAAAGAGAGCGAAGTTTTAAGGTCTCTGAGAAGCGGGAAGGCGCCTGAATCAACAAATTGCAGGGAGCTAACTAGAAACTCCAAACAATCATCCTATAACCCTCGATCTCCAACCCAATGACTAGCGCATGCCGCATCCGAGCATAGTGACTGTTTTTAGGTCTTACTCCTTATAGTTTCGGAGCGATCTTTGAGGCTTCGTCGTAGCCGTTGTACGCAAGATAAAAGTGAATTCGTCATAATGTGGATAAAGTATGATTCTTCCTCTTTACACGTACACCAAACGGCAGCGCCAAAGCTCTTGTATTCGGCTCAGTACGACACGCAGAAGAACACCATAAAAACCATCCGATTTGTGTGTTCCGAAGGAACCCACTGAGTATTTTTCAACATGCGGCACACCATTCAACGCGTCTTGACGAGAGGGAATCGATCGGTACCTGCGGCGCCTCTCTACGTTGCTCTCTACGCAAAGTTATCCAAGAAAGAATGTCTTTGAAAAAGTTATCGTTTCAATCAAGAATAGCGCCGCCGGAGAGGCCGTTTCAAGAGGGCGCTCTATGGCGCGTCAAAGAGATCGTGTAACAAGCTTTCGATCGATATCTTGATCTCCTCTCAACTCTTTTTCGTTGCCTCAGGAGAGCCTGCACCAATTTATCAAGAAGTCAATCCATAGACAGTTGTCCCTGCATAGTACGAAGACGAGCGCAGAAAGCGCGACTGGAGCGGAAACAGCGAACGGAAAACAAGCAGACGGATGATCGTATGGTGTCAGGAAGTGAAGAACACTTGGAATTAGATATCACCAGATACTTCGAGTAGTAGTACAGGAGTCCACGGCTCAGAGATCTATAGTGTGAGACCTTAAACTATTCGCTGCGACGTGCTGTGCTGTCAATGTTACAATTATAGACGGGTTGTAACAGGAAAAAGAGAATTGTCGATTAGGTTCTCAATCACTTTTTGACTGGGAAAAAGCAAGGGCTTGCTATTAGATTGACTGAATCGTTAGTCAAATACGTTATGTACCTTACGAATATACATAACATACTTCCCGTCACCACCAAATTGCAGAGCTCTTTTCTATGACTACCGGTAAGCTTCCGCTCCAAGCGCGTTATGAATATGAATACGCTTCGAAAAAGCCGAAAACACATCTGGGTTCTAGCGTGATTAGCTGTTGGCTTCTGCAGATCTCTGCTAACTTATAAAGATTCAGGTAAAACAAGACCAAGCAAAAGCGAGGAATGACGGACGATCGTATGAACATAGGCCGCGCCAGTTTACATAGCATACATATTTTTTTTTGTTCCAAGAAGCCACAAAAATCATGGCGCTCGCTTCATATTATGCCTGTGCTGGAGTTATCACTTTTCATAGTGCTATGCATGTACACATGACGTTTACCCGCCACGGTAAAAAGCAATTCCAGGCGTCTCCGTTTCGGCCAGAACGACAATCTTAATGGCTTGTCGTTTCTCCACAAAGCTCTCCTTCCAGCAACATCAATCTCCTACACAAAAAAACAAGACCACTCATCAAAGTCAACGGCGATCCCTTAGAGTTTAGACATTTTCTGAAACAAAAAGCTTTCGACGTATTGTCGATGTTTGGATTGCGCCCAAACGTCCACACAGAATCGACATGCCTCCAGAGTTCATCAGTACCTTCGCTCCGACAAAGTACAATTCTCTGAGCTGTTGCTTGATATCTGTGTTCGCCTCCAGTTCAAGCATAGCCTAAAGAAAACAGCACGACCACGTAAAATGGACACCGCACAGCACACCCACTGCCAGCCAGGATGAGCAGGAAAGGTAAGTACGTTGAGGAGCTTGAGCATAAGTCTGAGACTTGGGTCTCGATCTCTTCCGCAGGCCGTCCGCCTGGCTTCACGATCTTCGACACAGCCGTCAACACCATTTTCACCCTCCTACGTTGGAAGCCGCCGCACCTTCCCCCCTTCGTTCAGCATAGTGACCATGGCAAAGAAACGTGGCATTCACCGTTGGTGGCTGATCGGAAGTCCGACTCAGGTGGCGCAATTTCTACCATCTGTCACGACCTATGTCGGTTGGCTCAAAATTGAGCTTCATGTTGTGGATCAGATGGTGGTAATCCTTCGTCTGATTCAGCGCTTTCACGCGGATGGAAAGCGTAAAGTGGCTAATACTGAAAGGGATATACGCTTTATTGCTCTAACTTACAGGAAATTGATAGCAAAACAGGAATAAATTACAGTCACTGTTAAGTTAATGTATTGAATCCATGTAATGTAATGCTGATAGGTTATGCACATATATTGTTACTGATCCATGATGTTGCATGTGCTATGATTGCTTTCATGTTGAAGTTACAGCAACAAGTTTATTCCGATACTTTTTGCAAAAAGTGATAGTACATTGTGCCTGCTGTGGTGAAAAGAATATAATGCATTGAATTAGGCAGTAATTGTGTCTAAGTATGCATGATTTGCTACATTTCTCGTTTTTATGGGAAATCAACAGGAATTACAAGTTTCAATACATGAAAATTCGAAACATAACAAATTCTGGCAACAACAACAGAAACAATATGCAAATTTTAATAGTGTGTAAGCATTAGTAGGCACGAAAGACTATTTTTCAAAAAATAGCAATTATTGCATCTTATAACAGGAATACTATTGAAATTGTCATAGTGAATCAGTCATATTCTTAAAGTTTTAGCATTTTGAAAAAAGTAGCAAAACATACCATTACATAGCAAATCATTACTAAAATTTTAATATCATATTCAATGACAATGAGAATAATTTAGCTGCTATGTGCCACTGCTTGCTACCTACTGAAGACATATAGCGGCTATATCATTCCTACAAATGTTTCTGTTGCTCCCTAGCTGTTTCACTACGGAAGACATATAGTGGCTATATCATTCCTACAACTGTTTTTGCAACGCCCTAGCTGTTTCACTACTGAAGACATACAGCGGCTATATAATTCCTACAACTGTTTTTGCTACGCCCTACGCTGTTTCACTACTGAAGGCATATAGCCGCTATATTCTGTTTTCCATTGTTTTTGCAATCAGTTTTGCAGCTACAGCGCCGACTAATGGCTCATTCGAAAGCTTATAAGCCCAAGAACGCCAGGAAGGCCTTCGATTTTAGATCTGATGACCCGATCACCAATAATCAATTGATAATCGATATATCAGTACTAAAAGCGTACAGATTCACTAACACTCACTCAATTTTGCAGCTACAGCGTCTATCCAGGGCTACTTTTCAGAGCACATGCCCCCGAGGGCATCAGGAAGCCTTCGATTTTTGATCTGATCAGGCGATCACCAATAATCGATCGATAATCGATATTTCAGTACTAAATGCGCGCAGAAATCAAACGACACAGCATTTGCAAATGGTCACGCTCGAAAGTGCGCACGAGACTAAAGTGCACAAAGGGGTTGCCAGATCAAGGAAAACAATCAAAAAACTATCTAATTCAACCGTGGAGCAATAGCATCAATTTGTAGCACTATCAGTACAGTATGGAGCAGCAAATAGCCGCTAAGCAATCAAAAAACCCCTATCAAATTCAATCCATGGAGTAAAGAGCAAAATATAATCACTAAAACTTTACAACATTAGTATGGAGTATTATCAGTATTGTATGGACGAGATAATTTTTGAAACAATTGAAACAAGTTGAAACTAGCTTTGGCAGTTTCCTATGTGATTGTGCCCTGATATGACTGCTGCTTTGGATCGCAGTACTTTGTGCTGCTGAGGTGGGTGGTTTTTCCCTATACTTTAGTACAGGAGTTGGATGGGCGCATTTACCCCACTAAGTACTGAAATTGTTTTTGCTATATCTCCAATACCAGTAGGGCGAATTGGTTGAAACTTCGCCTGGGGGTAGGGTACCATGCTCCCTTGCCCCCCCCCCCCCACATACCGGGTCTTCATTTATAACATACAGGGTGTTTTTGCGCAACCTCTAAAGTTTGGTCATTTTCGACCTCTTGTTGAAAAGAGTGACCCCGTGAGCTTGATGTTTCAGCAAATGATGTGCCAAATAGCTCATTTGAAAGAGGAGAGTTCAAAGAATCGATTGATATCCTAGTTGTATCAATCGGTCGTATGGTTCCTGAGATATGCAGCCCTGAATGCTTAGGTGGGCGGATTTTCCCATGGGCGGGTTTACCCCATAGTACCCTACGACTTTTGTGGGAGTTTGAGAGATATGTAGCCCAGATCAGAAAAGTTCAACCAAAAATGGGTTACTGTAACCCCTAACTACCTTCAACTGATCCATAGAAGTACGACCTTTGTGGGAGTTTGAGGGACAGCCACAGAAAGTTCAACCAAAAATGGGTTACTGTAACCCCTAACTACCTTATATGCATAACAAACTTTTCTTCATCATCAAGGCTTACCCAAGGATAGCTTCACAGTTTGCAAAAGCTACAGTTGAGTATTGTGCTTTCCAACCAAAACTGAACAGGCTCGAGAATTATTATGAAAGCCTTGTGCAGTCAAGGAAAGAAGTCACAAAAAGATTCAGCTTCCAGACCAGGCAGAAAGTTACACAAATAAGCATAAGAACAAGGAATTCTCCATATCACGGAATCTTTGACTGTAATCTTTTATACCATGCAGCAATTTCATCTTAACACAGCATAAGTAACTGAGCTGAGAAGGCGCCAACCAAACTTGAAAGACAGCCACAGCACACTGTTCTGTACACTCAACTCAACAGAGCAGACTGAGAAGGCAATAGTGGCTCAACCAGCGAGAATATCCGTATAACGTGTATTTGGGACAAATATGTCCCCCGACAAAATAAACTCTACAGTTGGATTTTGAGTTTTTTTGTGGAGTCTAATGAACTCTGCTCACGAACTCAGCAATTGCTCTGTGGAGTTCACTCTTTTTCGAAGGGTGAACTCCACAGTCGACTTTTCGTTTTTTATGAACTCAGCAAAAAAATGAACTCAGCAAATTTGCGAAATAGCTTAGGTTAGTGAACGCCCTAAATGAACTCCACAGTCGACTTTTACTTTTTCCGGTGAACTCCACAGTCGACTTTTCGTTTTCAGATTTGGAATGCTGAGTTCAGTGAACTCAGCAACGGGAACTCATCAAAATGAACTCTGCAAAAGCCGAATTGCAGAGTTCAGTGAAAAGTGAACTCGTCAGCGACTGCGAAGGATATTGAATTGCAGAGTTCAGTGGAAAGTGAACTCATCAGCGCATAATTAGGGAGTACAAAGGAATGCAGAAGTGTCGAAGCCGAATTTTGCGTAGAAACAGGCAACGAGCAGTCTGATTGTTTGACATGGTAATGGATGAAGAACTGATTTGAAATTCGAAATTTGAATTTTGAATTTGAAGAACTGAAATTTCACTCAACCTTTCTTGAATGTGCAAGGAATATACATAAAACTGCGCTCAAACTCTGCTAAAGCTGTACCATATCAGTTGAATAAATTTATTACTTTGAATACTGTTCATTTCCATTTTTCCGCAGACGCCTTCCCACCAACGCCAACTGGCCTCCGATCACCTTCCAGGCGAAATTATGGATGGAGAAACCAGTTGCTACAGGAGAAGAGGGGAAGAGGGGAGAGCAGGGGTATATGGTCGTAGTGGGAAGGGGAGGTATTCCTCCCCAGTTCAAGGTTCTCCTCCCCAAAATTTGGCGGTCAGGGGAGGAAAATTTTTAACCCACTTTTGCGAAAAAATATTTATTCCTAGGAGTGCAATGGTGTAAGACTGCGTGAAAACGCGTTTTTGACCTTACCGTGGTCATGGTAACTACCGTATGTGCGGTTACTGTGAGGTCACTCACTCTACTTTTTATGCCTGAATGATCTCAGGAGTTTGGAAAATGCATTATTTTGGGCGTAAAAGTGAAAAATTTTTCTGGGGGCGCTGCCCCCAGACCCCCGCTGGGGGCTCCCGCCCCCAGACCCCCAGTCTTGGGGGGCTCCGCCCCCCAAACCCCCCGAGGGCTCGCTACGCTCGCCCATATGTCCTCCCTCTCCAAAATTTTCCTCCCCAAAAATTTTGGGTCACCTATACCCCTGGAGAGGAAGGCTTTCCTGCTGCATGCAAGGCGGAGATTCAAAAGTGGTGGAAGAGCATGGAGAGCCACAAGGATAACATCATCCTCGCTCGTCCGAGACCGCCTCACAATCCTTGCTACTACAAAGTGGAGGTGATGGCTGTGAGAGGGAGCAAGGTGGTCAGCAGCTTGAACGACCACCTGCGCAAGTGTGGCCTCACACAAGCGGATATCAGTGATAGCGTGACGGCTGCACGCAGTTCCTTCACTGCTTGAGCGAAATGATAACATGCTGCTGTTGGTTGGGTGGTTGAATAAAATCTGTTGAATAAATGAACTCCACAAAATGTACATACATTGAACTAAACACGCAAGCACGAACTCTACTAAATGAACTACGAACTAGACAAAATGAACTATGCACTTTACAAACAAGCACGAACTCTACTAAATGAATAATCAGCACAAAAAATGAACTCCACAGTCGACTTTTACTTTTTCCAGTGAACTCCACAGTGGACTTTTCGTTTTTTTGCTGAGTTTAAAATGAACTCAGCAAACTTTGCTGAGTTCACGAATATTTTTGCTGAGTTTAAAATGAACTCCACAGTCGACTTTGAGTTTTCGGTTTGAAAAACTAAACTAAGCAAAAGCTTCGTTGCATGAACTCCACAAAATTTTTTCCGAGCTCAGCGTGAACTCAGCAATCCCGATTTGTAGAGTTCATGGGTGTACACGTTATACGGATATGCCACGCTAGCAAATGCAAAAGGCTGCTGCTGCCCATTGTTTACATAAGACGCCCGTTCCCCTTTCCCTCTCTTTTTTGAATGGTGGAGCGTTGTTTTTCACCTACAGACCAGCAGGCCCCCTGGGGAAAAGGAAGTCTGGTCTGACCAGTCCACTACTGCATAGTAGGTGAAGAAAGAGGCATCAGTGCTACATCACACGCCGGATGCCCTCCTTTCCACTTTCAATGTGTAGTGAGAGTGTGTCTGTATTGTCTGGCTGACCTAAGTTGGCAGTGTACATAATGTCAGTAGGCAACCCCGCGTGTGACGCTTAGTAGTTCTTGGTCCTCTCTTGGCCACTTCTTTGTCAGAGGCATTCACAATCGACGTAAATATATATTTTACCATTCGTATCATCATTTCAGATTATTCAGTTTTCAATGCCTATGCCGTACTACGACCGTAAGTACATACAATAATATGTGCTGGACGTGGACACAGTGCAACATGTTTGTCTGACCCTGATGACGCAAAAAGTTGCCAACCGGAACCGGACAGGAAGACTTGATTGTTGTTTCTATTATTTCTCTCAGCCTAACGTACCTACCCCGTCTCTACCGTACCCTATAGTCTCCTATAACCAATATTTGCGTGATCGGTGGAAAAAGATGGAGTGACCAAGACCGTTGGGAGAAGTTTTAGTAGCAGCGTAGAAGCGAGAACTGACAAGGGCCGGGGAGCGGTCAACAGTATCGATTTTCCTTCACTATGTACGTAACTGCCAACACTACTCAGCCTAT
>JASAMW010005777.1:0-10400 GCA_030247985.1 Epsilonema sp. ZAB3_2 | reverse complement strand
TGTTACGTACATAGGTTACATTTGTGCAAAGAAAATAGGCCTACCCATGCATACAAAAATCGAGAGCATAATTCCAGTAATAATTTTATGGATAAAAAGAATTCACACAATATAGGTAACTTATCAACCTAAGTTCACACCTTTGTATACAAAATGAGAGTTATCATCTCACCACAATGCGTGCTGCGTGTACATGTACACAAGTTTACAGGGGAATTAGAGTGCAAGAAGTTTACATCACTCACAGATAACTTCGACGCATTGGGTAGATATAGGCCTTCATGATGCTGTCAATAAATAGATTGAACCATACAAAATAATCTCCGGTAAATAACATCAATGTAAGTGATAGGTCAGAAAAGGAAAAAAATGGTCATAAATATTCTAAAATCCAGCAGTATCGAATAGAACAAAACTTCCGTCCCTTTTTTCTATGTACAATATGTACAGGTCTAAATTTCACCTAGCAGGCCATATCAAATCAAACGATACTATTCTCTAGCCAGTCAAGCAAATCCTTGGTGCACATTTTGTCTCAAAGATCTCAATTCAAATGTCACACATCGTCACTATACGTATGTCTAATTACGCTTAGATTTGTTAATCAAATATAAGCAAGAGTATTTCGACTGCGTAACACAACCCAAAACACAGTAGTAGCAGTAGTACGTAGCTGCAATTTACAAACATTAGGCTACATATTCCGTCCATTCAGCTAAATGTAAAAGTAGGGTCACAAGTCCAGTCACATTCCTTAGTTCATTACGGTAATTTTAATTACCGTAATGAAAGTATTGTAATTAAAATTACAATACTACAACACTGCACGCTTGCTGGAAATTGTGCACGTTATAGCAAGACAACAAACAATTCGATAGTGAGGGTACTGTGGGGTAAACCAGGCCACCTAAGCTCCTTTGAATTTGAACATACTGTTTCAGCAAGTGATGAACCAAGTTGCTCATTTGAAAGAGGAGAGTTCAAGGAATCGATTTCAATCGGTCCATTGGTTGCTGAGATATGCAGCCTTGCCTTGAGGCTAAGGTGGCCGGATATTCCCTAACCCGGTTTACCCCATTACCCTACTTACATTTCATTTCGAGTCCATCCTCCTTCCTGTACAAAAGCGCTACCTTCACCCACATATTTTAATGTTTGTAACTGTCACCTTACACCTCCCCTCTACACCTTTCACATTTCGCATCGAACGAAACTCACATTATATACAAATAAAGGTGCACACAAAATAAATGATACCGGAAATTACACGTCATACGCAAGCGCAGTATGAACAAGTCGACCCCTCTTATAATAGTGTCGTTTTCCATTTCTTTGTTTCCGCCAGATTAACCGTGTACACAACTCGTTCCTATACCTTGTTGCTGTTTGTAACTGCATGTACAGTCCAAGGGGCATACGATACAAAATTACACTCACTCAGTCGCACTCGCAGCAAAAAATCCCAACCCTGAAAATTACACCACTCTCTTACTACACACAGCTGCGGATATACAGTACCTACGTAGTGACCGCGCAACTATTGACCAGTTGCGCTAACACTTTTGGGTGGTCGCGAACTGATTTTCAGTGCATGATCGGTAACCCACCCCATCAGTGAAAGCATATAAAAATAAAAAAGATCAGCTCGCGACCATCCATACTTCATTCACAGCGCAACTGGTCAATAGCACGCCAAATATTACAGCTTACTTACCTTTTACTTGAGCGATAATGAGCGCGCAGTAGTACAGTAGTTCAGTTGATGCATTCATCTATCAGACGCCTCGTAGCGTGGTATCGGTGGGGGTGGGATGAGCCGAATCGTAGACCGTGTCGTTGTCTTTCGCTTCCGTCTGCAGTCGACAACCGCGCTCCAGTGTCCCCGCACCGCAATCGCAAAAGAATCTACAGTTAAAGAAAACTCAAATCGTGAAAGAGAACCTGATGAACTTCAAAGGGTAGCGTGGGGTAAGGTAGGGTACCGAAGTTTACCTCCTCGTGAAAAAAACCAACTTTGAGCATGAAAGGGTAGCTTGGGGTAAGGTAGGATACCAAAGTTTTTCTCAGGGAAACCTCCTCGTAAAAGAAACCATAGAGCTTTAAATGGTAGCACGGGGTAAAGTAGGACAGGCTGTATCAATGTAAATATAAGGTCGTATTACCCAAAAGGTGCGTGACCAAAACGTTTACTTAGAACTAAGTTCAGAAAAACATGGATCGTTTTCGTTAGTACCCGATTTTGCGCCCCTCTGCCGTCTTTTCCCCACACTACCCTACAATAGTACATGTATTTGAACGCTTAAAGCTTCTCACCTGTCGTGTCGTACGAACTCCACGGAATGTCCCCTGTGACAGTATTTGATACAGTTGACGCAAATCGCGTTACGATCCGTCGTATTGCACGTCACGCATCTACAAAACACAAACACAGATACAGTACGGATAAGATACATATGCAGCCCTGAAACTACATCAATAGGTAGCCGGATTTTCCCATGGCCGGGATTACCCCATAATACCCTGCTGCAAGTAAATACAGCAATAGTTTTACCTGTAGAAATCATGCATGGGGAAACTGGTACAGCTGCTTATTTTGAACAGACATTGGCCCCGAGCCACCGCCCTTTCAACCGCGTTATGATTGTCGTATACCCTGAAAACAACCATACACTTATCAAATATTCAGTAGCCTACTTGATACTGCACATATCTTTCCGCAATAGTTTGTATAACCCGATATCGAATAATATAGCCCGAGCAAATTGGTCGACTTTGTTTGTATAATTCGATCGGGTAATAGGGTACCGTGGGGTAAACCCGGGCACCTGAGCTTTTCTGAACTTGCCGCTTCAGCAAATGATGAAAATGGTAGCGCTTGAAAGAAAGAGAGTTCAAGGAATCGATTGGTAGTAGAATACTTGTTTCAATCGATCGTACGATTTGCTGAGATATACTAAAGTGTCCGAGTTTGTTTACCCCCGTGTCCACGTTTACCCCACAGTAGCCTACACCGAACTTTACAGTACGTTACAGCGTTACGGTACCTGTTATCTTTGAGCGTGGGCCGAACGCTAGTCGCCAGACAGAGGCCGCCGAACTTGTTCCCGAAGATCACGTTACCCTCGAGAGTGGCGGAGGCGCCGTTTGTGATCTCGACGCCAGCAGCCTTGCCTTCGAACACTCGGTTCCTGCGCAGGGTTGGATTTGACTCGGTGGAAATGAGCACCCCGGCCTGAGCGTTGCGAAACACTTCGTTGTCTTCCAGCAGGCCTGAGAAAACAGTATGACAGCATAGGATGGGGAACTGTACGTGTGTGTATGTAGGATAAAACCAGATGTCACATCAAGCTCCTCAACAAAGACTTGCTTCACCATACTTCTGTTTTACGTACTGCGTCGTATGGCAATAGCGTCCGAGGCCAGAAATGTACATAGTCTGAAACTATATAGTCTGGCCAGAGAGTTGGCTACGAGACTCAAGTCGTACCGCGTAGTTTGCATGTACTTCTGCTAAGTAAGAGTACACGAAGCACGGACAGAAATCTGCATATGTGAATCTATTTTTCGCAACGCGTCTTGAATGCCAGCCAACTCTTACTGGCTAGCCTATAGTTCTAGGTATGTAAGGCGAGTTTAGCCATCTGTCCCTGGCTGGACCGACACGTGGTCGTGAGCCAAAGTCCGCAGCTGTACCGAGAGTAGCGGGTTCAATTCCCGTTCGGTACTATCTCCCTTTTTCGGGACCCGTCCATTATCATACGGAACGCGGCACGTCCTCGCCTGGAACGCGAGCGGTCCTGGGTTCGATTCCCTGCCTGGCACATTTTCCTATCTGGTTTAACGCACCTCTTCCTTTATTGAAAATGCAGACGCCTCCGTCCCTTCCGTCGTAGATCTTGTTGCGCCTTAGCACCGGCTGACTCTCGGTCTTAATCCAGACGCCGGCCATGGCGTTGTCGAAGATCTCGTTATCCTCCAACACGCCCAGTCCGCCGTTGTACACCAAGACGCCGCCATTTTGGCCTCCCCAGATCTTGTTCCGCAGGATCTTCGGGTTACTACCGGTTCTGAAGGTACAAAAAGACAGAAGTAGGGTGCCATGGGGGAAAGTGGGACATTGGAGCTCTTGAAAAAAACCAAAAGTTAGGGTACCATGGGGAAAGTGGGACACTGGGGCACATGAAAAAACAAACAGATGTAGGGTAGGTAACATGGGAAAAAGTGGGACACTGACTGGGGATCTTGAAAAAAAGCAGAAGTAGGGTAGCATGGGGAAAGTGGGACACTGGGGCTCTAGAAAAAAACCAAAAGTTAGGGTACCATGGGGAAAGTGGGACGCTGGGAAAACCAGGAACAGGGTAGCAAGGGGGAAAGTGGGACGCTGGGACACTTGAAAAAAGCAGCGAAGTAGGGTACAATGGAAGAAAGTGAGCCGCTGGGAAAACCAGAAGTAGGGCACCACGGGGACAGTGGGTCACTGACTGGGGCTTTTGAAAAAAACCAGAAATAGGGTACCATGGGGAATTGGACACTGGGGCTCTTGAAAAAACCAGGAGTTAGGATACCATGGGGGGAAAGTGGGATACTGAGAGCTGTTTACAAAAACCAGAAGTTACGGTACCATCATGGGGGAAAGTGGGACATTGGGGGTCTTAGAAACCAACGCAAACGCACCAATCGATGTCCCAATTTCCCCCTTCTACCCCGCCTTCCACCAACCCCCCCCCCCCCCCCCCCCCCCAACCATCCTCTTTTTCATACCGTATCTGCACTCCCGAGTACAGGTGGTTGAAGATATCGTTTCCTTCCAGGATGCCGTGTCCGTTGTCGTAGAAATATACGCCGACTTGCTTGCCGGAGTGAATGCGATTGCGTCTTAAGATGGGGTTGGATCCGGTGGTGACCCAGATACCCGCCAGGGTGTTTCCGAACACCTCGTTCTCCTCTATCAGGCCCTTGCCTTTCTCGTGCTGCAAAATCAATAAATGAACACAGTTGTAATTAGTCCGTTTGGCACAGGTAGGGAGTGTCCCAAATCGGGGTTGCGCAAGACAACGTTCAGTAAATAGGCTAAACCCGGCCACCTACATATTATGCTCTCCCAAATCGGGTTTGCGCAAAAGAGTAAATAGGTTAAACCCAGCCATGGGGTAAGCCCGACCACCTAAATCGGGTTTGCACAAAACAGAAAAATTTAGGGTACTGTGGGTGGGGGAATCCCGACCACCTAAAGCTATACTTCTACCATGCTGTTGTTTCAGCAAATGATGAACCAAATAAGTATCAATGAAAGAGGAGGGTGCATAGAATCGATTTTACAGCGTCGGCTGAAGAAGTTAGGTGGTGTGGTCTTGCGACGGGCGTTTCTAAAACTGTTGTTGAGAATGTACGCTTGAACTTATTCTTACTTTGAAACATTAGCTCGTTTGCTATTAATAATTTCATGCACGAGTACGTCTTTTTACTCTTCTTCCTGCAGTTGAGACGTACGTAATCGAGTTATGCAAATTTAATTTATGTCTGCATATGCACTGGAGCTATGTACGTATGTGCGGATGTAGGTACCGTATTTACGTACCCATGCATAGCCCCCCCCCCCTATGCATAGCCCCATATTGGCAAAACATAAAAAATGCCCTATGGATAGCCCCCCCCCCCCCCCCCCCCCTATGCATAGCCCCATATGTACTGTACAGTACCTGAACCTACCTACATAAGCTGGTCATAAGCTTCCCATAGCCACTCCCACACCAAGCTAAGATGCCTATAAGCCTGCTTGGGGGTGTATTGTACTAGAATAAGCCTGTTTGACCTCAATTATGCCCTAAAACATGTGCCTTTTTGGGTTCGCGGTCACTTCGTTGCCGGTCACTTCGTTGCGGACATTTCGTTGCGGACCTTTCGTTGCCGCGGTCCTTTCGTTGCGAGAACTTTCGTTGCGGTCACTTCGTTGCCGGTCATTTCGTTGCGGACATTTCGTTGCCGTCGTCCCCCGGTCCTATCCTTGTGACAACTTTCGTTGCCGGTCATTTCGTTGCCGGTCTAGTTTTGGTCATTTCGTAGCGAGTACTTTCGTTGCCGTTCATTTCGTTGCGAGATTTGCCTAAGCCTAAGCCTAAGCCTAGCCTGCAACGAAGTAAATGGCAAACAAAGTACTCATGACCAAAACTAGACCGGCAAGGAAAAGACCAGCAACAAAAATAACCGCAACGAAAGTTCTCGCAACGAAAGGACCGGGGGACGGCGGCAACGAAATGTCCGCAACGAAAAAACCGCAACGAAGTGACCGCAACGAAAGTTCTCGCAACGAAAGGACCGCGGCAACAAAAGGTCCGCAACGAAGTGACCGGCAACCAAGTGACCGTATCCCGTGCTTTTGACCTAAAAAATATGCCCGGGGCTATGCATGGGTAAATACGGTATGCACTGTTGGTGACATGATACTATGCAAAAGTTAGGGATGCTCGCATAATAGCTCGCATATGGGCATGGGCTATCCTAGCCGCAGCATGTGATTGTCGCCATAATATATGTATTTTACATCCATCACTGATGCGTGCTGAATAAACTTGATGAATGTACGCTACAACTTATTCTTAGTTTGAAACATTAGCTCGTTTCCTTCACCAATTTCACGTACGAGTACTCTACTTACCACGTATACGCCTCCGTGCTGTCCGTTGTGTATCTTATTCCTCCGGACAATCGGGTCGGAGCCAGTGCGTATCTGAATGCCGGCGAGCGCGTTGCCGTGTATGTCGTTCAGCTCGATCAGACCGCGTCCTTCGCCGAATATGTACACGCCGCCCTGGTGACCGCTGAAGATCTCGTTCTTCCTGCACAAAATCAGCAAGGATATGTACGAGTATTCCTGTCTGGGTCAACCCGTGACTATGATGTTTCGGCCTGTCTGGGTGAACCTGTAACCTTGATCTTTCGGCCAGTTGTGACGCGGGGGGGGGGGGGGGGGGGGGGGGGGGGCACCGTACGTTATTGTGCGATGGTGAAGCAGGCTGCCTGGATGAACCCGTGACAATGATGTTTCGGCCAGTCGTGACGCGGGGGGGGGGGGGGGGCACTCTACGTTACTGTGTCATACTGGAGCTGCCTGCCTGGGTGAGTGAACCCGTGACTTTGATGTTTTGGCCGGTCGTGAATAGCGGGGGCCACTCTACGTTTATGCTGGTGCAGCCTGGGTCAACCCGTGACTTTGATGTTTCACTCACACTACGTTGGTTACAGTACCTGATGGTGGGGTCGGAATGAGAGGTGATCCAGATGCCGGCAAAGCTGTGCTACTGTACGCTATTGTGTCATAGCGGGGCAGCCCGCCTGGGTGAACCCGTGACTTTGATGTTTCAACCGGACTACGAATACTACGTTACAGTTACCTGATGGTGGGGTCGGAATGGGAGGTGATCCAGATGCCGGCGAAGTTGTTGTGGTGGATCTTGTTCTCCAGGAACTGACCCCGGCCGTGCTCGTGTACGTACACGCCCCCAGTCTGACCGTGGTGAATTTCGCAGCGGACGACGGTCGGGTTGGCGTACTGCTTCACCTCGATGCCGGAGATTCGGTTGCTGTGAATGTTGCACTTCTCGAAGTAGCCCTACATGCAGAAACGAACAAAAGGTAATAACAATAAGTACGTATGGTAGCACGGCTATCCACCATATGATATGCAGTAAGGCGATTGGGTTGGTCGATGTCGACCCCGTGGCATGTGGTGAAAGTTTGGATCGGTGCGTGTGAGGTCGTCGACGTCATTCGTTGTCAATTCTTCTTTTCACTCGCTTCTTTGACGCTTCCAGATGTTTGAACAAGCTCGACGACCCCGCAGGCACCGAACCAAACTTTCACTAAATACCGCGGGGTCGCCATCGACCAACTCAATCGCCTTACTGCATATGGTGGATAGTCTGGCCAGTAAGAGTTGGCTACATTCAAGGCGCGTTCCGTTAAACGGATTCACAATTGCGGATTTTTGTCCGTGCTTCGTGTACTCCTATTTAGCAGAAGTACATGCAAACTACGCAGTACGACTTGAGTCCCATAGCCAACTCTCTCTGGACAGACTACAGTATAATGCCGCGTTCACATAACAGATATGACTCCTAGGAGTACAAGACTCCGAGATACGTCGGACGTACATTCGCACGTTGGACACAGTTGCGGTCAAGCAATTTGAAGCAATTTGCGTCGTCGCGATTGGATTGGTCGCGAGGTGACCCCGCGGTATTTGGTGAACAGTTTTCCGGTGAGCGATAAGAAAAACAACAAACGACGTCTATGACCATGTCAGCACCGATCTATACTGTTCACGACATACCGCGGGGCCACCTCGCGACAATCAAGTCTTAGCGCAACTGGTCAATAGTAGTACAGCGTACACAGCAGCATATTAGAAAGGGTGCCTCATGCAGAACAATCAACAAATGACACCTTTCAAAAATGCCGCGATGATGTGTGCGTCTCACAAACAACGAATTCTATTTATCAAGAATCCATACGGTCGTCTTTCGTTTTCTTACCCCTCCGCTTTCAAAGGTGAATATGCCCACGTCTCTGCCATGATGAATGTGACACTTTCGAAACACCGGCATGGCTTGATTTTTCACCCAGACGCCCGCCAAACTGTTCCTTGCAATCTCGCATTCTTCGTAGATTCCCTAGAAAACAGCAAGATTACATAAAAAAATGACTGAGGTCTACGTTCTGTGCAGAAGGAATAGCAGTAAGCTAACCTCTGCTGCATCCGTGATGTAAGTAACATCAAGATGTCATAATAGTGCAGTTTGCGATTTTATTAGATCTTTGCACAAAGAATAGCAGTAAGCTAACATTCCTTGATGTGATGTAAATAACAGTAAGATTACATAATACTGCAGATTGCGATCTTATTAGTTCTTTGCACAAAGAATAGCTAAGCTAACCTCTGCCTGATCCGTAATGTAAATGCCGACGTTTTCGCAGTCGCAAATACGACAGTGACGCACTCGAGGACTTGCTTTCGGCCGCTTCACGCATAGGGCTGCGCCAACTATAAAAAATACTCAAAGATTGCACCACGCCATTACCTTCTCGACTATGTCACTCTAGTCGGCCCGTGGTTGATTGAGAGAGGTGCCAAATAGGCGCCCTCTCCAAGGATAACCGGTTAGCTGTCTCATGATCAAAAGGGGAAATTGTGTGACTGAAGTCATCCAGGTGTGTAGTTCAATGGTTATAGAGCGCTCGCCTGGAACGCGAGATGTTCGGTTCGGTTCGGTCCAGGCAGGGTTCGATTCCCTGTTGGCACACATCTGGGAAAACTTCTTCCTCGATTCGAGGCGCACTGCGCAATTTGCAGCGCTGTTCCCCCACTGACTTTCTCGCAGGTCTGCAGTCTGCGCACTTACCGACAGATTAGCTGTCGTTTACACGGTGTCCTCCATTCATTCTTCCCCAAAGCCCAATATATATTCTTGATAATTGCACTACACTTACCGACGGAGGAGCTGTGGATGGCGCAGGGTAAAGTAACGCAACCGTAACGATGGGCCAAACCCCCTCCCCCCTATTTCGGCGTTACGTAATTTATGAACAAAGCCTTACCGACGGAGGAGCTGTGGATGGCGCAGGGTAAAGTAACGCAACCGTAACGATGGGCCAAACCCCCTCCCCCTATTTCGGCGTTACGTAATCTATGAACAAAGCCTTACCGACGGATGAGCTGTGGATGGCGCAGTGTTCGATGGTGGGCGAGCAGTCGTCGCTCACCTCCACGGCGTAGTGGGCGTGGTGGGAGACGGCGGGAGCGGGGGCTGCGTTGTCGGGCGAGAAGCGGATGCTCAGATGGCCGAGGTAGGCGCCCCTGGCTCCATTCGACACGCACACCGTCGACTCTCCCGCGCGCTCCAGCCGCACCTGATCCGCGATGCCGCGCCACGGACCGGGGGCTGCAACAGAGAAACAGAGGAAAAGGAATGAGTGGGGCGCTACAGACGTGAACCGAATTCGGAGCCCTGACTATGCTTCAACATGCAAAATCACCGAGTTCGCTCCGAACTCGCTCCGTTTTTCCAAACGTACACGTGTGAACAACCGAGTTAATATAATTCGAAGTCGTGTGAGTCGTGGACGTTCGTTTCGGATCAAAACAAAGTCATTCCAAACTCGGAGCGAACTCGTTCCGAGCAAACTAGAAGCACATCTGTAGCACCCCAATGATATGATATAGGGTCAGGAGGAGGTAACTCTGAGAAAAACCTAAAGCGCAAAACGCCAAGTTTCAAATCATTGCCATTGCCGGGGACTCATTCGGGATAGCTGCATTCGGCATACAGTAGTTTTGCGCCTCTGGCAGCTGACTTTTGAGGCGAAAATGCGCCTCGTTTCCAGGTAGGCCTACCCCCCCCCCC
>JASAMW010005776.1:0-19272 GCA_030247985.1 Epsilonema sp. ZAB3_2 | reverse complement strand
AGAATGAGACGTTTGTGTGACGATGCGTCACTCTTTCTGATGTACATAAGTATACTAGGAGGGGGGGGGGGGGGTAAGACGGATGAATTTTTGCGCGACGTACAGTACTTTATGAAGCTGCCCTCATGCCCCTGTGTAGCTCATTTGGCAGAGTACGCACACATAAAGCCAGGGACCGGGGTGCGAACCCCACCCGAGCAATGCAGTGTGGCATGTTCCTTCCTTACTGTCTGAGCGCGTTGAGGAAGGTGTAGGGGCGAAACAGTTCCGACAGGTCCACCTCGTCCGACTGGAGGGCGCTGCCGGCGGATTCCGCGCGCGTGGCCCACCGGTTGACGGCCGTCGCGCGGTACATGAGCGCCGGCAGGTAGCTCACCGGGTCCTCAGGCCCCTCCCACACCGACTGCCAACTGCCCGGCGTCTAAACAATGATCGATCAAACACGTAAACGGTAAGGTTTGGTGGGTACTATTATTACTATCTACTATTGTAGGGTAAACCCGGCCACCTTCCCTTCCCAAGTACTGAAGCCCGTTCTTTTCACGTGTGTGGCCGGGTTTACACCCCCAATAAAATTGGCCTGGTTTACACCGTCCCGTACCCCGTAGGACCATACCATACGTAGGACTCACAGTGACATTTAAAAATTGCGTTTACATAGCCCATGGTGAGGTGAGAAGAGTATCAGCTAAAGATTGGAGCACTGACAATACGGTACATAATCCTACAGCATGTGCGGTACGAAATGCGTGCTCGAACTAATCAAAGTGAACAGCATGAGGTTGCTAATGCTTGTTGCGAATGCAATGTATGCACGAGCTAAGGCATCTATGTACGCACGTAGGTCAAACCGTGGTTCCTGTGTATGTGTATACGTACGTAGTACGTACCATGCGATGCGCAGTGTTTTCACAGTACAGTACCCACAAAACTATTTTTTGAGCAATCGGATAATCGATAATGCATATGCTTTCAACAGATTTATTTTCCGAGTAATCGGATAATATAGATAATGCATGCTTCCAACAGAGCTCTACTCGGCAGGGCTCTCTTTTGAAAAGAAACCTTGACTGTTACTGAACTTTACATGCTTGTTTACGTACCTCTTGTTTGAGGAGCGCTGCGGCCAGCTGTTTGGTGTGTTGAGTGAGGAGACTGGTGCCGCGTATGGCTCTGCTGAGGGCGGCCAGACTGTGGTGCACCTTCTGCACCAGGCCCACCGCGTTGTGCCTCTCCAGCTTCAGAAAAGCCATGATCGGATCCTCGCTGTGCGACTCGTGCAACGTCGACGGCAGCTTCATCGTGTGCAGATTCACACCCTGTCGTGTACACAGACAGGCACACGTACATACATACATAGACAACCACGTACAGTACATACACGAGAAACCGCGTTAGGGCAAAATGAGATTTCATTTGGCGTTAATTAGCCCAAAACTGCGATTGCTGAAGGCTCATTTATACTGGAGAAATGCGCGTAGGCGCACGCCCAGCGTACCCATGGCAGTCCATGCGCCTTGCAGTACGCCAAGCGTACGGCCGACACGTCTCTGCGCCATACGGAACGCTGCTCGTCACACTGGGGACAGCTTTCAGCATGTACGGACGTACGTAGGTAGGTGTGTACCAACCAACCTGGTTCAACTTCTTCCACAGATTCAGCAGGGGACTGAGCGCCGCGGACCAGGCGTCCCTGTCGAACTCTGTGATCTGTGTGTCGTGTATGCGGAGATGACGCAGCTGGGCGATCACCCGATTTCCCTCCATCCGCTCCCAGGAGCAGGTGATGTTCGCAGTGGGGTACTATGAGGTAATCCCGGCCATGGGAAAATCCGGGCAGGCCACCTAAGCTTTAAAACTGCATATCTCAACAACCAATGGACCGATTGAGACAATTATTATTTTATCAATCGATTCCTTGAGCGCTCTTCCTTCAAATGAGCTGTTTGGTTTATCACTTGCTGAAACAGCAAGCTCAGAGGAGTGTGGGTGGCCGGGTTTACCCCACAGTACCCTACTAGGTACTACGTTACGTACTGCCGTATAAGCAACAACTGAACACCGTTCTTAATACGTACGTGTGCTGTGCATGCAGACGTGCAATGGGAATTTGTACACGGACTGATGGAGAACGCGATTTACGGCGGACGAGTGGACAACAGTTTCGATTTGCGTGTGTTGGTGGCCTACTTGCATCAGATCTTCAACAGCGGCGCCTTGCCCGGCGGCCACGGCAAGGCCAAGTACCAGCTCTGCAACGAGATTCAACTACCGTCTTCAGCAAAATACGAGGTATGAAAATAATAGTGCGCTACACACGTGGTGAGTTTGAACTTCGAGTTTTGTTTTTGACGTTTTGAGCATTCTCACTTGCTCGCACGTGCGAAAATTTCTCATGTGTTGACACGATGGTGAGTTTTAAACTCACGGTGAATTCACCGGGCCTCCCTATGCTTCATTACATACTTACGGGGAATTCCCCGGGAGTGTTCTCGCTACGTGTGTAGCGCTCTCCGTTTTAGTACTGTACATAGGCCTACATAAGTGCCCTTCTTTAGAGGTTCACCCGTTTCCATCGTCGATCATACATTCAGCTGTTCTGGTTGTTATTTGACCTTTCCACTCACCGTTTATCCGTACATGCAGCCATATTTTTTCCACCACAATTTTCCTCCATATAGGACTACATGCGGTTGATCGGGGATTTTCCGGACGAGGACCAGCCGCGCTTCTTCGGTCTGCCTGCGAACATCACCTGCTCCTGGGAGCGGATGGAGGGAAATCGGGTGATCGCCCAGCTGCGTCATCTCCGCATACACGACACACAGATCACAGAGTTCGACAGGGACGCCTGGTCCGCGGCGCTCAGTCCCCTGCTGAATCTGTGGAAGAAGTTGAACCAGGTTGGTTGGTACACACCTACCTACGTACGTCCGTACATGCTGAAAGCTGTCCCCAGTGTGACGAGCAGCGTTCCGTATGGCGCAGAGACGTGTCGGCCGTACGCTTGGCGTACTGCAAGGCGCATGGACTGCCATGGGTACGCTGGGCGTGCGCCTACGCGCATTTCTCTCCAGTATAAATGAGCCTTCAGCAATCGCAGTTTTGGGCTAATTAACGCCAAATGAAATCTCATTTTGCCCTAACGCGGTTTCTCGTGTATGTACTGTACGTGGTTGTCTATGTATGTATGTACGTGTGCCTGTCTGTGTACACGACAGGGTGTGAATCTGCACACGATGAAGCTGCCGTCGACGTTGCACGAGTCGCACAGCGAGGATCCGATCATGGCTTTTCTGAAGCTGGAGAGGCACAACGCGGTGGGCCTGGTGCAGAAGGTGCACCACAGTCTGGCCGCCCTCAGCAGAGCCATACGCGGCACCAGTCTCCTCACTCAACACACCAAACAGCTGGCCGCAGCGCTCCTCAAACAAGAGGTACGTAAACAAGCATGTAAAGTTCAGTAACAGTCAAGGTTTCTTTTCAAAAGAGAGCCCTGCCGAGTAGAGCTCTGTTGGAAGCATGCATTATCTATATTATCCGATTACTCGGAAAATAAATCTGTTGAAAGCATATGCATTATCGATTATCCGATTGCTCAAAAAATAGTTTTGTGGGTACTGTACTGTGAAAACACTGCGCATCGCATGGTACGTACTACGTACGTATACACATACACAGGAACCACGGTTTGACCTACGTGCGTACATAGATGCCTTAGCTCGTGCATACATTGCATTCGCAACAAGCATTAGCAACCTCATGCTGTTCACTTTGATTAGTTCGAGCACGCATTTCGTACCGCACATGCTGTAGGATTATGTACCGTATTGTCAGTGCTCCAATCTTTAGCTGATACTCTCTCACCTCACCATGGGCTATGTAAACGCAATTTTTAAATGTCACTGTGAGTCCTACGTATGGTATGGTCCTACGGGGTACGGGACGGTGTAAACCAGGCCAATTTTATTGGGGGTGTAATCCCGGCCACACACGTGAAAAGAACGGGCTTCAGTACTGGGAAGGGAAGGTGGCCGGGTTTACCCTACAATAGTAGATAGTAGTAATAGTACCCACCAAACCTTACCGTTTACGTGTTTGGTGGATCATTGTTTAGACGCCGGGCAGTTGGCAGTCGGTGTGGGAGGGGCCGGAGGACCCGGTGAGCTACCTGCCGGCGCTCATGTACCGCGCGACGGCCGTCAACCGGTGGGCCACGCGCGCGGAATCCGCCGGCAGCGCCCTCCAGTCGGACGAGGTGGACCTGTCGGAACTGTTTCGCCCCGACACCTTCCTCAACGCGCTCAGACAGTAAGGAAGGAACATGCCACACTGCATTGCTCGGGTGGGGTTCGAACCCCGGGTCCCTGGCTTTATGTGTGCGTACTCTGCCAAATGAGCTACACAGGGGCATGAGGGCAGCTTCATAAAGTACTGTACGTCGCGCAAAAATTCATCCGTCTTACCCCCCCCCCCCCTCCTAGTATACTTATGTACATCGAGATAGAGTGACGCATCGTCACACAAACGTCTCATTCTCCCCAGCTTGGGCCCCCCCCCCCCCCCCCCATTTTTGCGTGGCGTACCTTATGAAGCTCCCCTGACCAACGTAGTACAAGATCCTCTTTTGTACAGTTCAATACTGCCACTCACGGTGCCTCTCAAAAAGCCTGCCGACTGGAGCTCTGTTGGAAGCATGCATTTATCGATTACGTGAAAAATTAGCCTTGTGCGTACAGTGCGTGTACTTTGCGCACGTCAATATGAGGCACAGCGATAGTAGCTGCTTGTGTTTTGCTAGGCGAACGGCTCGATCCCTGAAGCAGAGCATAGACGAGTTGAAGCTGGGAGCGGCGTGGGGCGGAGCTGTGAGCCGACTGAAGGAGGGCAAGGGGCAGCTGGTGAAGCTGGGCGGGCTGCAGCTGGAGGGCGCGGGATTCGACGGCTCCGCCCTCACGGAGACGCAGCACAGCTCCGCGCCCGTCGCCAACTTCCCCCCGCCCTCCGTCGCCTGGATACCCAAGGTACAGTAGTGTGACGTGCCGCGTTCCGTATGGCGATAGCCGGGCCCCGAAAGGGGGGGGGGGGAGAGAAATAGGACCGAACGGGAATCGAACCCGTTACCCTCGGACACAGCTGCGGACTTAGGCAACCCCACCAGGGACCGGTCCGGTGACTTATGGCTAAACTCGCCTTACATACCTAGAACTAGTTTACGTACACTACTACTGGCCTCGGACGCTATTGCCATTCGTACGCAGTACGCAACAGTAGTACAGTAGGTTGTTGGTTAACCCCTTCCGTAATCTCAGATGGCCGCCTAGCCGCATACACCCCTTTTGCGGCCACCCTGCGGACGTCCCACCCATAGCCGTGGGGTGGCTGCGGCCAGAAAACAGTTGGCCATAGCCGGGGTGGCCGCAAGGGGTGTATGCGGCCTGGCGGTCATCTGAGATTATGAATGGGGTTAACCCATTCCGAATGGCGCCGGCAAAAGTCAATCAATCAAAATCAATCTGCGCCCGCCGTACGCTTTTTATCTCCAATGTGAGCGCACCATGGAAAAGCAGCGGAACATTACATGGCGTGATTTTCTCGTTCCAGGACTCGCCGGATATCTACCCAGCTAACGAAACGGTGTCGCTGCCCATCTATTTCAGTCAAGAGCGTGAGAAGGTGGTGATCAGTATTCAAGTTCCCTGCGGTAGAGATGCTGGAAAGTGGGTCATCTCTGGTGCCGCTCTATTCTTGAAGAATCAATAGAGGCATTCTCTTTTTGCAAAAAAAGGCTAACGACGTTGCATAGGCTAGCTTTATCAGTATTACAGTTTTATACGACTGTGGAATCATTGGAATCTCATCTTGTTGGCTAGTGATCAATTGAATTTGGCTGTGAATAGTTTGCATTTGACCTGTGGCTGTGAATTTTGTCTTGACTGATACATTTGGACGTCATTATTGGCTAATTTTTATGAATAAATGCGATGAATGTTACAATTTGACTACAATGTTTGGTAGTCTCGCATGGATTGCAAATCCTGCTATATTTGAAGTGTAATTTACCCTATGTTCAGAAAGACAATTGTGTTGTGTTTTTAGCTTGTAGCTTTTCTTTTCGGTTACGAAACAAAACAAACATAAAAAACCGGAAACTTCGTGAATCAAGAAGCCTTCAAGGGACGTGCAGCGAAGAAGCGCACGTACTTATAGGGTAAATAGGCTAACATGGACAAAGAAGACTGTGATGCCATCGCTTTCGACTATCTGTGCGCCAGATTCTCCGAAAAACAGGCCAAGACCACTTTCAAAGGACAAAATGTTACGAAACTCGATCAGAAAAGGGTGAGGTTTGGGTTGTCTTTTATCATGCCGAGTTCAGACTGTACGTACGTTGAAAGCGAGTCCGAAAAAGTCTGTGGCTGTCCATGCTTTTTCGGACGAGCGTGTCTGTCCATTTGAAAATCCCGACATTTACCGTATTTTTGGGTGTATATCCCCCCCCCCCATTGTATATCCCCCCCTAGTGTACAACCCCCCATTGGCAAAACATAAATTTTGTCCTTTGTATATCCCCCCCTGGTGTATAACCCCCCATGTACTGTAAGGTACCTGACCTACCTATGTAGCTGGTCCTATGCTAGCTATAGCTACTCCTACGAGGAGCATGTGCTATGACAGTGTTAGCTGGACACTGCAGGACGTTATTCTTTATTCACTTCAATTCAGCATCACAAGCAAGAAATATTTTGCCTGCACTTGCTTTCTTCGCACCTCTTTAAACTTAACTTTTGTCATCTGTATTCCGCAACCGCTATATGTAGGTATCCCCCCTAGTGTATAACCCCCCATTGGACCTCTCAATTTTTGTATACCCCCATGGGGCTATACACCCAAAAATACGGTATGCCACATATACCTGGTCCTAATTGTGGACTTCTGCGCCTACGCTGGACCGGAACCTAGTAGTACTGAAGGCGCAGAACACCACAATTAAGACCATCAAAAGTGTTAGCGCAACTGGTCAATAGAGGAAGAAATCATCCATGAGAGAGAACAATGTGAATGTGGCTTCGTGATCTCTAGAAATCTGGCGATCTTCCAAAACTGAGTGAGCTGGTGAAGACTCACGTTGCGGAAAAGCGCAAGTCGACGTCCAATGACGCTGGACAACAGGCGGCGAAACGGGCGAAAGTGACCAAATCTAGCAGCAGTGATGGTAAGGCATGCATGCATGATAGATAAAGGGTAATGTGGGGTAAACCCGGCCATGGGGTAAACCGGGCCACCTAAAGCTCCTTTGAACTTGCTGCTTCAGCAAACGATGAACCACATAGCTCATTTGAAAGAGGTGAGTTCAAGGAATCGATTGATATCATATTTGTCTCAATCGGTCGGTTGATTCCTTGATTGCTGAGACATTCAGTCCTGAAACTTAGGTGGGCGGTTTGGCGGATTTTCCCATGGCCGGTTTACTGCCCTACAGTACCCTTAGTACAATAATCATCTGTGCAACTATCAGAACGAAAGAATATTGTATTGCTGTATCACAGAAACGACAACTTGTGAACTTTATGTTTCAGATTCCAGCAGCGACGACAACGCCAAGAAAAAGCTGGCGAACGGCCCCGCGGCGGGAATTTTGAACGCAAAACTGCCGTCTCCGCAGAAGAAAAAGGCGAGCTCCTCTTCCTCTTCTTCATCCGATAGCGACGAGAAGGAGAAAGCTAAGAAAACCAAGAGTCCGCCTAAGAAGAAACCTGCAACTCCTGCTGCTGCTAAGGCGACGACGAAGAAAGATGAGGAGAGTTCGGGTTCGGAGTCGGATACGGAAGACAGCGACGACGAAGCTGGAGGAAAGAAGAAACTACTTCAGCAGAAGAAGGTAGTCTGGTACTGTGGGGTAAACCCGGCCGTGGGGTAAAGCTCCTTTGAACTTGCTGGTTCAACGAATGGTGAACCAAATTGCTCATTTGAAAGAGGAGAGTTCGTGGAATCGATTGGTATGATACTTCTCTCACTTGGTCCATATTGCTTGCTGAGGTACGCAGCCCTGAAACTTTGGTATTGCCGGATTTTCCCATGGCCGGGTTTGCCCCATCGTTCCCTAGATATTGTTTGTGTGTAAATGTGGCGTTACCCTCTTCGACTTTAGTTTTTCCTTTTCTTGCCAATGTAGGGCTATGCTTGGGGCTATGGGCACCGGTAAATACGGTATTGCAACTGCAAGGCAGCTGACTATGCTGTATCTATCTATGTACATACAAGATTTGTTTCGTTTTGTTCTAGGCTCAGACTACAACGAAGAAACCGCCAGCCAAGAAGCAACAGCAGCAGCAAGAGTCCTCCAGTTCCGATGACGAATCATCTGACGACGAGGACGCCACCAAACCAACCAACAAGAAGGCAGCAGCATCTGCCATCCCGCCTGCCTCTTCTAAGAAACCAACAACAGTAACCGCAAAGCCGAAACCTAAGCAGAGTAGCAGTTCCAGTTCTGACGAAGATTCCTCGGATGATGACGAGAAAAGGAAACAGGCTCCAGCTGCGACAACGAAAAAGGTCGCTCCAGAGGTAGCGAAGAAGAATGAGGAGAGTTCGAGCGAAGACGACAGCGAAAGCGACGAAGCGAAGAAGACGGTGGAGAAGAAGGGGGCACCGCCTGTGAAGCATACGGTGAAGCAGAGCTCGTCTTCGTCTTCGTCGGATAGTGAGGAGGAGAAGGAGAAGAAAGGTGGAAGGAAGGTGACTCAGGTAGGTACATACATACTTGTACGTACTGTGCATGCACAATTATGTACAGGGAAAAAGTGGTTTTGTTCAGTTGGGATGTGTTCAAAACACAATGCGCAAAACGATGCGTGTTCAATAACATTTCCCTTTTTGTTGTGATCCAATAGCTGTAAGGTTTCGAGGCCCAATGCCGCAAGATTATATCGCGTAAAGTGCTATATCACCAACCTTGGACACCGGTGAAGCCTTACAGCGGAACTGACTATAAAGTGTATAACTGGAGTAGGCATTTAGCCTACTTAGGGTATACCTCTACGACCAGGTTATACTCCTTTGCTTTTTCAGCCTCCCGTTGCTCCAACGAAAGTGTCTTCCACTCCTGTCTCTGGCGCAAAACCGAAGAAACAAGAATCCTCCTCCTCCTCTTCTTCGTCTGATTCAGACGCCGCTTCGCCGAAGAAAAAAGCTCAACTGTCTCCCTCAAAGCCACCACCTGCCAAGAAACAACCGCCCGCCAAGAAGAAGGAATCTTCTTCCTCTTCTTCCGATGAGAGTGAGGACGAAGAGAAAGGGAAGAAAAAGGCAGAGGGGGTAAAGAAGGCGGCTCCAAAGGGAAAGAGTGAGGGGGAAGATAAGGGGAAGAAGAAGCAGGAGACTGGAGCAGCAAAGAAGAAGCCTCCGACTCCTGGTACTAAGAAGAAGGAGTCTTCCTCTTCCTCTGAAGAGAGCAGCGATGATGATGAAAAAGGGAAGAAACAGCCGGCACCACAAGCAGAGAAGAAAGCTGCTGCTTCCACGAAGAAAAAGCCGGAAACCTCTTCTTCAGAAGACAGCAGCGACGACGATAAGAAAAAGAAGGCGGCCGTGCAGCAAGGAGCGAGCAAGAACGTGAAAACTGCAAGGAAGGAGGAGGAGAAAAAGAAGAAGAAAGGTTCCAGCTCGGATGACAGCGACACCAGCGACAGTCTCGTCACTGGGCTGACCACCGGCAAGAAACCGAACCAGGGTGTGGTGGTGAAACCGGCGGCGGCGGCTAACACCCTGCCACGACCCCCGGCTCAGCTGAAGAAGAAGGAGAGTAGTAGTTCGGAGGAGGAGACGGATAGCAGTGAGGAGGAGAAAAAGAAGAAGGCTGCTATGGGGGCAAAGAAAGAACAGGTATTGTTATACAGAGTGTCTCAAAATAAACCGAACACTTTCCCGTGCATGTAACTCTGGAACCAGACGTTGGATTTTCATGCGGTTTTTCGTATTTAGTAGCCAAGGCTTCAACTTAGATGTGTACAAAATTTCAGCTGTGTGGTCCACATACTTCGGAAATTACGACGGGTTAAATCTCGAAGCTCAAAATCGACTTTTTTCTTTACTATGGGGAAAATAGCGGTCTTAGAGTTTCAAGATACCGTGTTTCATGCGCTTGCTATGCTGGCACTGGGGATAATGCATGAGATACACATTTCCTAGCATTTTGGGACATCTTTCTTCATTACGAAACTAATTTTATTTTGGACCATGCAAAGAATTACCCCTAAATCGGCACTACCAGCTCGAAAAACCCTCGTTTTTGACCGCCGGAGAAAGGTGTTTGAGCAGCTTCCACTGGGCCTAGGAAGCTAAAATTTTGTACACATCTAAGTTGAAGCCTTGGCTACAGAATACAAAAAAACCGCATGAAAATCAAACGCGTGGTTCCTGAGTTACTCGCGCGGAAAAGTGTTCGGTTTATTATGAGACACCCTGTAGTTTCCTTTCCGGTGCCGCATGTGTATCTACATGTGGAATTGTGTGCCTACGTACGCTATTGAACATTACGGTACTTACTACTTAGTATACGTGTGTTATGTATGTATGTACACTGGATCCTTGCTGGTACACTGGTTGGTACTGTATGGTATACATTGATGTATCCCTTTATCCGTTCTTGATAGTACGTACTACAAAAGTTTGGTTTTGTAGGCGGTGAAACCGCAGCAAGCGATCAAGGCGACGGACAAGAAGAAGAAAGAGTCGAGCAGCAGCAGCAGTGAGTCGAGCGATGACGACAAGAAAAAGACGACTTCCTCGCCAGCGAAAAAGACTGCATCGTCTCCTGTGAAAAAGCCGGACAACAAGGTGAGAGCGAGAGGTGTCTTTGTTCCTATACTACGTACATTGGTATCTATGTCAAGTTTTGTGGAAGGATAGGGCGAAAATCGATATTACCGATAGAATGGAACTTGTTCTATTACTAAACTCATCCTGTCCACTAAGCGCCCTCCTGCTAGAAGTGGTCCTGTGTATGATAATAATAGTCGGATGGTACAAGTAACTGTCGCCCTTCTTGCACATCATGTACCCTATAAGTGCATTCGTCTATGTGTACAGGCTACTCCTGGCAAGAAGAAAGAGAGCAGTTCCTCTTCCGATGACGAAAGCTCAGATGATGACTCTAAAAAGCAGAAAGAGAAGAAAGGAGGAAAGAATTTGGTGGTAAATCAGACCAAGGACAACACAGTGCAAATTTATGCTGGTCAGCTTTGGACAAAACCGCACACCTGTGGTGGTAGATTGAATGGGAGAAAAACCGCTGCTGTAGGGTGGGCGGATTGCCCCACGCTACCCCTCACATAGCCATGTTTTGTATGTAATGTACTTATTCGACTGGCGTAAAATACAGTCCATACATTCCACGTCTCTTTGTTTTAGAATGGACACGTGGAAGCGACGGATGCTACAGAGAAGAGTGACGGTGACGCTGGAGCGTGGGGCAAACGACAAACGGTAGGTAGCCTTCTGTAAAGGAAAGCCAATGCGTTTGATTCACGAGTTGCACTAAGCGCTAATACTGAGTCGCGAGGTGACCCTTCTGAATAGTGACTTTCAGTGCAACATTTGATCGACGTCGGCGTCGCGGTCGACCTCGTTTATTCTCCGCTCGCTTTCTCTGTCTTCCCAGCTGCCTAAACAACGTCGACCGCGCTGTCGACGCCGATCAAATGTTGCACTGAAAGTCACTGTTATTCAGAGGGGTCACGTCGCGACCCAGTAGTTCTAACGCTTAGCGCAACTCGCGAATAGTGCTTCTGTTAGACAGGCATCCCAGTGTGATCGTGATAATTACGGCACATACCTGCCGTCCGTCCTTTGTTTTGTTTCTTGTATGCAGAAAGAGCCGTATCGCCGTGTGGTTGGCGACAAGCAGGCGTTGAACCCGGCCTTCGCTGACAACTCCTATGGCGCAAAAGTAAGGCGGTGGCTGACTGAGCAGGCGGAGGGAGAGTTTGTTGCTGGCCCTCTCGCTTTCACAGTCAACAAGGTGAAGGGGCATATGCATGCGCTTGTTGTACGTATGTGCGTACGTACATGTATGTGTGGTAATGAGCAATGAAGGGATTACTATTACTATGGGTTACCTGGGGGTAGGTACGTGGTAACAAACTTGAGCCGCATTTCCGCCCCAGTTTTCCATATCCGCCCTGAAATTCAGTTGCCAGAGGCGCAAAATTACTGATGGTAGTAGTATGAAGAGGTGCCGGAAGGTGGCAGGCAAAGAGGTGAATTTGGCATTTTGCGCCTTAGGTGTTTGTCGGCTACCTACACCCCTGGTAACCCTACCATGGGGTAAACCCGGACATCCCAAGCTCCTCTGAACTTGCTGTTCTAGGAATTGATCAACCGAATAGCTCATTTGAAAGAGGAGAGTTCAAGGAATCGATTCATATAAAAATTGTCACAATCGGTCCATTATTTGCTGAGATGTGCAGACCTGAAACTTTAGGTGACCGGATTTTCCCATGACCGGGTTTACCCCATAATTCCCAACATTACGTGTAACTTGTGTATGTAGAGAGGAGACAGTTGGGGTGCCAAGGCTCAGCAAGATTTGGGCAGTGTCCAGGGGAGAAACTTTCGGCATGAAAAGACGAAGAAGAAGCGAGGCACGTACTCGGGCGGAAAGATCGATACGCAGGTGAATTCCATCAAATTTGCAGACGACGACTGAACTACAGCTTAACCGATACTGAATATGCCTGCCTACTCCATTCATTTATGCGCATGCATGCGCACGAAAAAAGGAGCTCCAGTACATAGGTGCGCATGCATGCGCATTTTTGAAGTGCCGGTCGCCGCTTGTGAGCACATTTCCTCATAAATGCGCATGAATGCGCACCTTAGGTACTGGAGCTCCTTTTTTCCATGCGCATGCATGCGCATAAATGAATGGAGTAGGCAGGCATATTCAGTATCGGTTAAGAACGATTCATTGATCATGATCAGATGATCACGTATTGTGTTACGTTAGTAGAACAGGTTCAGAGTTTTGTTGCGTGTGCGTTATGCTGGCGAGAGATGTTACGATGCGATGAGTTGAATTTGAAAAGAAAATTCTTGTTGACAAAATTATTTTCGTCACCAGGTGAGAAATTACTACTGCTTCGTACAGAAGCTAAAACATTGGCGTTGCTGTTGCTCTTCAATGATGTGACGTATCAACAAAAAGATCACCGAAAAATTATTCCGTAGATGCCGCGACAAATAATAATAGGGTGACTGGCAATAAGTAATCAATGCTTCCCGATGAAGCGCCAATGAATGTCTGTACCATTCTCCACCTGTCCAGCTGGCGTGCTGGTCAAACTGATGTCTTGCAAGTCCTCCATCACTGCCAAACTGGCAAGAGTCGGTTTGGAATTACGCACTTTGCCACGATCCAAATATTCCGTGGAAGAACAACCATCGAATCCACCGTTTTCCTCGTCCACAATCAACATCGTACATCTGGTCTGTTTTCGCCTTGCGCCCCCAGATGCCGCCATTGCCAGGGCTGAGTTATTTCGGCTGATGGCCCTTTTCTTCTTATGATGACAGACACAGACGGAGCAGAAGAAGAGTAGATGAATCCAGGTGATAATCGAGGCGCCTGTCCATAAGCCCATGGCACCTCCGATACTGGAGACGAAACTTTCGATGGTCATGGCGGGAATTTGTTGGATGGAAGTGTACTCGATGTCGCTGAAATACACGTCGACGATAATGAGAGAAGTGGCCGGATCCCCCGGGGGCAAACGCCAGTAGGCTCGCATCTCTTCCGCCAACTGCGGGATGAAGGCTTTTCCAGAGGTGAGGCTGACTTTGTAGCTCCAATAACGTGGCTTCATTGTGAACACACCCGTGTACCATTGCTTTGCTTGCAAAAGACAGAGCGGTATTATTGATTTACTATGATCTATGATATTATTATTATATTATATAATATTATATAATATAGCCTATTTTATTATATATTAGGTATTATTATATTATTAGCTATGATCTACGAACGAATCCGAAAGCGGCATTCTGAGAATATCCCGCTTCTAGAGTTTTGCACTGAATTCGATCCAAAATCAAAATTTTAGGCGGCCAAGAATAGGACTATACTTCACGATTTTCCGCCCAAAATATTCTTGGTTGCGGTATACCCCTGACTATGTACGTAGGTTCACGATGAAGCCACCCAGTAGTCGCAGGCTTCCGTGCACTGGTTGCTTCTGCAGGCGGTGAGAAGGTCGGAGAAGTTGAAGGCGAGTTTGCGGAAGCAGGCGAGGGCTGCGTGCGGGGAGCAGAGCTTCTGCACCGGAATCAGCGCGTACGTGTAGATGCCGATGCAGCCGCACTCGCTCAGCAGACTGTCGATCAGACACTCCACCTGACAGCCGGCGTACGAGTAGGAGTGGAAGTACTTGAGCGTCTTCTGCACGCACATGGCCCGCCCCAGCTGGTCCAGCATCAACTTCCTGGTTTGGTAAGCCTAGGAACATGTAGTGTTATAGCAAAAATATGTACCCAGGTACGTAGAATTGGGCTTAGGGAAAGGATGGAGCACACAGTGAAATCGAAGGAGGCAATCCCTGACTCATATTTGACCCATTATGGGTTTTCGAAAACCCAATGTAATGGGTAGCGGTACTCATTGTACCTATTGTAATGGGTTTAGTCGAAAAACCCATATGGTTTCGTAAAACCCATTTACAATGACGAATATAGGGATTGCCTCCTTAGTTTACACTGTGTGCTCCATTCTTCCCCTAAGCCCAATTATACGTATATATTTGGTTGTAGGAGAGGTTTGATGGGGGGTTACTATTATTTTGTCCTTTGTCCTGTATCGTGTGCATAACTGTACCTGCAGGCTGATGCGAGAATGTGTTCCTACTGGCAGCACCACCGGGTTTTTCTCCAGCATGGCATCAGTGGGGCTGGGAAACAGATGGACACCGTAATCGTCGTACGCCTTGAACACGCTCGGAAACAGGTGATCGTTCGGGTACCAGAACACGAAACCGATGCCGCCGACTGGTCCTACGTACATAAAATAAGCACAGCTTTTAAAATTACCTAGCCGATATTCCCTTTGAAAAATGTAAGAAACCGTTATAAAAAATATATAAGAAATATAAAAAATATATAAGAGATATAAAAAATATATAAAGATAGGTAAAAGAAACGAATCCACATAAATGAATGGGGTGTAAAGAGGAGCAAAACCTGGAAGTCTCTGAACGCTGGCATTTCCGTTAGTGGTCGTCATGTTGAATTCGAAACATGGGCCATTGTGAAACAGATGGCGCGTGACTCGAAACGGAAGCTTCTCATCGTCGTTACAGCAGTTGAAAATGATACCGTTTTCAAACCAGCACATGTGGAACATGCCGTCACATTGAAAAGTTGATTCCTGTAAATCCAACAATATACACTCCGTGGCTAATACATGAAAAAGAAAACTGTGTTGTGGCAATTTTCAGGATAGGAGGATAAACCTTAAGAAAGCGCAACAGCGTTGTTCCATCTTTCCGCAGAGCCTCGTCCAGCTGAACTTGAAGCTGTTCCAGGCTCAGATTTCTACTGGCGAAGAAGCTGAGATCCATCAGTGAAGTGCTGTATGCCGAGAAGAAACTGGATAGCGTAAATTCCGCCATTGCTCGGTTGATCTTTGGATACTGTACGTAACAGAAAATAATAAAATTGTTCTGCTCCATAAATTTTGACGAAAGATGTCCGTCAGTGCCAGAAATTTATTACATTAGGCTTAGGCTAAGCCTAATATTATAAATTATAATAAGCCTAAGCCTAACCCTATGCCTAATATTATTTATTTATGTCAGTGCTTTATAATAATATGGTGTGGTCCTTTCAAATCTGTACGTACACATGTACATAATGTTTTACTTTTTCATGCAAGCGAGTATTGTTGAACTTTTGCAATGCGCAAACGGTGAGCGCTGGGAAGTGGAGTCCGTCCTCTGGATGAACGATGGCGACGTTGGTGGTTGTGGGACTGGAGTTGAAGTAGACGATTAGTTTGCGCAGCTGCACGAAGACGATGATGCAAACCAGGATCACGATGGTGGTCCAGAACATCTTGGCGAAACTGCTTTTTGATGTAATCGCCTTCAATCAAACACCACCGACCCAGAAAAGTCTGCCGACAGGCTCGGAAAAGGCTAGGTTTACCCCACGCTTCCCTTTTTTGTATGTACTTTATACGTGCGCACTATGTACCGTATTTTTGGGTGTATATCCCTCCATTGTATATCCCCCAGTGTATTGTATAATGTATAACCCCATTGGCAAAACATACATAAATTTTGTCCTGTGTGCATGGGGCTATAATATACACCCAAAAATACACGTTATATGAATACGTACATGAGCAAGTCCGTGAAAAGTTGTGCTGGCGACAAAATCATTCACGAAAACTTCTCCATCGTCTCCGTCTGCTGCCTCCGCTCCAACAAAAGTTGGTGTCGTCTTTCTCTGAATTTTAGCCTGACCTCCATTGTTCCTTTTCTTCTTCTGCTGTTTCGTTGGATCTGGATTCGATCGCGGTGGTGACTTCGAAGGCGATGTCCGCTTACCTTTTCCAGCCCCTGCTCCCATCGTGTACATAGTTCTAGCTTGCAAATATTAGATGAAAGATCACATCATTTCAGATTTGGATTGTAGAATAGCAGAACAAAGGTCGATTAAAACGGGTGTCACAACCACAAGGCACCAGCAAGAATCAGTTACCAAGTGAGACTGATACCAAAGTCATCATGATCAGTCAACGAAATAATTAAAATTCAAAATTATTTCGTTGAAAACAACGCCATTATTTTTCGACTTCCATCACGATAATAATGTCCCAATAGATTTGGCATAACGTCGATCCCCTCAAACTTGATAAAAATAACTCCAAGGTATGAAAAGAAAACGGTTACAGTATCATAGTAATAGTACCTACTTGCTGGCCATCCATATGGAAGAATATGGAGTTGGTACACCAAGACACAGACACGCCATAGAATTTTAGATAATAATATATGGAAGAATAGTATGTAGCAGCTGGTACACCAAGACACAGACACGCCAGCAAGAATTCTAGATAATATCTAATATAAATTCAGAAAAATATCAGACAATAATGCAACTCAGCGGCCAGGTAACGCACATTCCAATAAAATTGCCCGTATGTACAAGCACATCAGCATATGCAAAGCAAAGCAATACACGTACACTAGGCCTATATGTATGTAACACACGTATTGTACGTACACGCCTCCTATTGTATAGCACACTACATTAGTATGTACAGGGTGTCTCACGTAGACCTCCCTAACGATTCAGTCATCCATCCAGCCATGTAACTTCCGTCGTACTACAGTCCAGTCCAGAACACAACGGATTCAAAAATACAGGCGATTTACCACCTATAACAGCCTTCAAGGAGCTGTCGAGGTCAATAGTGTGGCATATTCTTGGATTTCTGGGAACAAAATTCCAGCTTGATATCTACTGTAATACTGTACGGAAGTTATACGACTGGATTGTTAGGGTGTGACACCCTGTACTACTGTATTGTATACATACGCCTTTAAGGAGTATGACCCATCTTTTGCGCGTATCCGTGCAACTGTTGGCTCAACTGGAGCATGCTATTCTGCATCAGTCGTAACTCATCCCGTAGAGCCGACATCTCCTCTTGCTGTTCCGCCCCAGTTCTGTTTCCCTGACTTCTGGCACTAACAGTCGGCATCGGAACCGTTATCGGAAATACTGGATGCATGTATGCGCCTTCCAATGTACCCGTAGCTTTCGGCCTTTGGTGGTCTCTTGCAGCTGCTGCTTCCTCGTCATTGGCTAAAGGAACGCGCCGCTCAGACAGATCCAGCACTTCATCCGTTGGACTGAGAATTTCTGATAAGCCAGACGGAACCTTTGAAAGGAAGACGTAACCAATTGGGCGTCAAAAATGGTCGCATCTCATTTTCATTCATACCTATTTATGTACCAGTTGCCTAGTCTGTCGTATACTCATGATGGGGTTGGTAACCACCATGCGCGGTATTTATAAGCTTACGCGGTGTAAGCTTAGATAGGTAGGTGCCGACGGGATGTCAAGTTGTTCAGTCATCTGGGAGCGGAAAAGGAGCGCGTGAAAAGAAGAACCCCGCAGGCACCGATCGAAACTTTCACGACAAATACCGCGGGTCGCTATCGGCCAACCCAATCGCGACAACGCAACTGATCCATGACGGCCATTGATTGTCGCTTAGCCAATATGGGCAATTGCACTGCTCTCTTATATATAAAGGGCTAAGGCATGTCCAAGGTATGTACGACAAAGTACGGACATACAGGTCATGTCACCGGTACTTGTTGGTAGTCAGAAGCAAGGAGATTGAAGGTGAGTTGCTGACTGAGCTGGTTGCAGAAGCTAAGTCCGAATTCCGGGTACATGGTGAGGCAGTTGACTACTGCGCCGATGCCGAGACAGAGGATATCGCACTGACTGGACGCCACTATGGTCACGGTGCATTTCTGAGTGTCTTGGTAGTCCGTCAGAGATAGATCGACGCCGAGAAAGTCACCTCTTTCTATACACATTAGTGGGCTACACACGTGGTGAGTAAACTCGCGGTGAATTCGACGGTGAGTTTGAACTTCGAGTTTTATTTTTTGTGTGGAGCATTCTCACTTGCACAAAATTTTCTGCACAAGCGCAAAATTTTCCTCACGTGTTCACACGACGGTGAGTTTCAAACTCACGGTGAATTCACTGGCCTCCCTATGCTTAATCGCATACGTACGGGGAATTCCCCGTGAGATTACTCGATCCGTGTGTAGCGCACTATTGACACCTAAAGCATAAGCATACCGTATTTTTGGGTGTATAGCCCATGGGGCTATACAAAAATCGAGAGGTCTGATGGGGGGTTATACACTGGGGGATATACAATGGGGGGATATACACTGGGCAAAATTTATGTTTTTGAGAGGTGTGTAGAGGCATGTTTTTGAGGCCAAAAGTACGTGTTTCAGGGCATAATCGCGGTCAAAACAGGGTTATTCTAGTACAAGACATGCTCAGCTAAGCTTATAGGCATGTATGTAGCTTGGTGTAGGAGTAGCTATAGTTAGCTTATGACCAGCTTATATAGGTAGGCTAGGTACCTTCCTGTACATGGGGGGTTATACACCAGGGGGGGATATATACACTGGGCTAAATTTATGTTTTGCCAATGGGGGGTTATACACGGG
>JASAMW010005775.1:0-30767 GCA_030247985.1 Epsilonema sp. ZAB3_2 | reverse complement strand
CCAACCAACCAAGCCAACGCCTGCAGCTATTGGTCCGGTGGATGTTGAAGATGAGGAACGAGATGAGCCACGGCCACCTGTGTTCGTGTGTTGTGCTGTTACCTCATTGCATCTTCTTAGTGCATAGTGTTGTTCATTCGTGATTTTTTTTGCTATTTTTAATTGGTAGTTGTGTAGTTGTGTACTTTTATCGTCGTACATAATCATCAATAAATCCAAGAATAATTACACTGTACTGTACGTACGTTCATCTTGTTCGTTCGTTCGTTTTCGTAAATAAACTGATTGACGGAATAAAGTGTTCTCAAAGATCAGCATGCGTCCGAAAATCCGTGCCATTGTCACAAAGCTTATATTTTGTCCTTATCCGTTTCTCAATCCTTCCGCAAGGTGTCGCTAGCTGTCGAACCTGAACATCAAAAGCAGCCGCCCAGCCCGCGCCTGCGCGTTCTCTTCTGTGCGCGCGGGCGCCGGAGCGAGAACGAGGAGTGAATAATGAGAGCGAATGAGAGATGAGCTCTCTGTTCTGTCCCCCGTTCTGCATTGCATCCTGCCGGACTTCCATCCAGATTCTCCAGTCAATGCGGCATGACTGACAGTTTGTCGTTTGTGCATGAATCTGGAACGGAATAGAGAGAAAATAAAGCGAAGATCATCATCGCATACTTATCAGTTGTTTGGGCCTACCCGATCACCACCGATTGCTGCATAAAATATTTAGGCCTTTTCCGCTGTTGGTGGGCTGCTGCCCAGATTTTTGATTCGACACTGCTCCTATAAATAAAGCCCGCCCGGTCGCCTGTTCTAGGACTTGTTGCGCTTTTGCTCTGTTTGCAGATTTCTAAACGAAAACGGGCAAGCGAGCGAGTGAGAACGCAGATAAACAAAGAAGAGATTTCCATATTTTCTCGCCCGCTCTATCTTCCTTGTCTTTTGTGAAAACGACGGAAATACTTTGTGAGTACATACAGGCACGCCTGTTGCCGTTTGTTTTGAGCCGGCTTTTCAAGGCTTTAGGGTGGCATCATCGTTTGTTTGCCTTATTCTGAAGCTTAATCTTACGTACGTCGCTTATACATACAGTTTATTGTGGTGTGTGTGTACATTACGCTGCATACGTACGCTCCTACGTACGTACGTACGTTGTATACCTTTGTAGGTACTTTACCTACTATTTCGCACATTTCGAAGCGCCATTCAAAGACAAAACCGCGCGTGGAAAAGCCCAACGCTTTCTCGTTACCCACTTTTCAACGGTGCCAACTCAGATAGGCTAACCTTTCTTGCAACTGGAACTCTTGGAAGGATCTGAGGCACAAAGTTTCAGCTCTCTCCCCATTAGCTGCTGGTCAGACTTGAAAAGTCGCCACTTCAGCTTGTGTCCAAAATCCCCACTTGAGAAATTTGAGACGGAGAGAAAAGTGACGGCAGGTTCTAAAGTCAACACAGACTTCTCAACTTTTTCTATTCTGTTAGCTCACAACTTGCGGACAAGACTTCTCGATTTCTTACATCTTCAAAACAGCGTGTGGACAGGACAACTGCTGGGTGCAATGACAAGAACAAGAGACGCGCAAATGCTGCTTGAAATTTTCAAGCTGACACAACTGCGAAGAGAAAGGACTGCAAAGCAAACCGTTTGCTGTGAATAAACTCGAAGAGGTTGCTTGCTGCTTTTGTCGAAAACTTGGACATTTTCCAACAATGGCGCAATGTACAATTTCGTCAGAATGGGCAACTGAAAGGATAATGCAAATTCAGTGGATACTCTACTTGGGGATCCTACTGCTTGCAAACTGCATTTTGGCGAACGATTATCATGGACATCTGAGATACGATGGATTATCAAGGTCGAGGCAATCAGATCGGGCATTGAGAGCTCAGGATGTCACAGGTAAAATAATGTGGCCTAATGTTCATATCTTGCGAATTTTTATGCGATTTATTCTTACTGTTACTTTTCAACGTTTGTGCTATGTACCTAACATGCCAATAGTGTAAAGCTTTCGAGCTTCATGCTTATTCAGCTGGCTCTTTGGTGAACTTTTATGACATTTTTACTGGCGGTAAAGCATGAATCAAAATAAACTGGCTTCGTTGGCAAGCTGGTGGCATTTTTAGGGGCTAAATAACACCGTTAGTCATGCTTTTTGCAGGGAGCAAAGCAACAACGTGATGAAGCGATTTCGCCTCGCGGTAGCGGCACTGCCTTTTATTTTAGTTGAATAAAGGGGGAGTAACATGCAGTAACAGTGCAAGCTTGTCGGGCGTCTCAAAGTCTGTGCCAACTTGGATAAGTAGCAAAATCAGCTGTCATCCCTTTGAGCTGACCAATCGAATCGCATTTGTGCCCAGATAATTACTTCCCCAATTTACAACCTGGTTACCTAATTGACCGCTCGCTACTATGGAAGGCTTTTGTCTTCCTCAAGTAGGCCTGTCACTCTTTGCAGGGCATACTTATAATTGTGTGGGAGAATCCTTCACTGCCTTGTTTCTTGTCGCTTCTGTTTTAGAAATTGAGTCTGAGAAATGCAGCGCACAGGGAAGGGAGTAAGTAGAAGAACGGAGGACATATTCCAGTTTTGGTGATGAAAAGGAGGTTATTGTCTTTCCCCAATGCCCGCTTCCTACATACAGTGCACATACATGCCACTTTTCTGTTACACAATCTTCATGAGACACAGTGGTGGTAATGGCGTAATTAGACCTTCGGAGTTACCCGCGTCACCACTGTGGCGACATTTGTGGCGGTTTTCGCGCGCTTTTATCGTAGTGAATGGCGACTAGAGGAAAAGGTCGAATTGCACTCCTTCCATGATTTGATTTCACGCCAATAAACCCAAGAAAAACTGTAGTTGCGGTGGCAGAGTGGTGCAGTCTTTATTTTTCTGGGCCCTGTTCAAGTAGTCCTCATTCTGTCAACTTAGATTCAGTCCTTGCATGAACCAAGAACAACACACACCATCCTGAAAGAATCGTAAAAGGTGTGGCATTGCAGGCAAGTGCAGCCTTGCGCAGTTTTTTCCAGTCTCCCGGAAAAAACAGGCAGCCCTTTAGACTATAGTCTGGCCAATAGCAGTTGGCACCTGAACTCAAGGCGCGTTGCGTAAAATAGATTTACAAATGCGGATTTCTGTCCACGCTTCGTGTACTCCTATTTAGCAGAAGTACATGCAAACTACGAAACTCGCCTTGAGTCCAGGTGCCAACTGCTATTGGCCAGACTATAGTTGAAACGACCTGTGAAATGGGGTGGTTTTAGATGGGTGGGGTACATAAAAAGAGGGGTGGAAAGAAAAGACAGGAGGGATGTCAACGCTCTATGAAGGGCAGGGCATGCCGATCCAAAATTTTTGGCGACAACACCCAAGCCATCCAGGGACATGCCACGCCATGATGAGTGATGATTATGATGATGATCCTGGAAGTGTTTACTACCTGCCTGCCTGCTGCATAGACTTGGTCCCACCTTTTCCCTATTCTTTTCACACTGAATTCAGTGGTTTCTTCTCGCTGAAGTGGAAGTCCATGCAGTGCGCATGCATGCATGCGCCTAAAACAAGACGGGATCTTTGCCTGCAGACAAAGAAACCGCTCTTCTCATCCTTTTTTACTCTATCTCGCGTCAAACGGTAGCTGTCCCTGAGTATCAGGGGGCAATGGGCGGATCTGGGAGATCATCCTTTTTGGAATTGCCCCGGGCTATGGATGAGGTGATGTAGACAATAGATAAAGGGAGAGGGAATGATGAAGTATCAGACTTATTGCAGGAGCCTGGCACTTTGTGACATGCGAATGCGACCTTAGGCAGACAGTAGTATAGGCGTCTATGCAGACAGGTATCAAAGTCAGTAGGGGTGTGTGCGAAACAAAATGTTTCGAACTTCCTATGGGATCAATTGCCTTGGCCGGCTGGAGCACTGAGGTTGTTTATCTTAAGCGGCTTGACTCCTGTTCGTTTCCGATGAATTGAGATTGATAAGGCCCCATATGGAGACTAATCTGCTGTATCAAAAGTCTGAGTGAGTAGGATGCTATTTGTTTTGATCATGTTGCAGCACTGCCAATAAATGGATAAATGTCGGCATTAGACAGGCTGGAAATGGCTCTGGTGCCGCATGAGTGTTTGGGTCAGTATCTGAGCATTCCATCATATATGCTTGACACGTTATTAGAATTTGAATTTGATATGACAGAGACAGACAAGTTGAAAGAAGCCGAGCATGCTACACATTTTGTTCGAAGTCGCAAACAGCGCTGATGCAGCTGTACACGCATAATGTATGTTAGATACACAGTGGTCAGTGGAATTGTTGGGCAGATTTTTTACCTCCCTTGTCTTTTACAATCTGAAATATTGCCCTTTTTGGGAGGGGCTGCATGAGAAGGAAAAGCCACTAGGGAAGCTTCTGTTGACATTGTTAATTAAAGTCATTTTTATTCCACGCCAAGTGACCCTTGCTCCTCCTCATTAGCCCTGGAAGGTCCCAAAGGTGAGCGTTTTGATTTATGAACACAAAAAGAGCCAGAGGTCAGCAAGGAAGGCAAGACCATTCGTTTATTTTTTGCAAAAAGGCACCATCTGTAGGTACAGAATGGTTGTGTGATGAAAAACGACGCTTCAACCAGACGGATACAACAAAGGGGCGCTGCATGGAGATGCGATAACCCGTGAATTTGATGTTGCAGCTTCTTTTTCTCTCGCAGGGGGCGGGGGAATGAATGGGATACGGAACGAAGTGGCAGAAGTTTTACAACCGAGATTATGACCCCCCAATGTTTTCACACCTGCTCATCCAAAAGGGAGTCAAAGGGCATCAGTCACTCTCAGCACGAGGGTGGGCTACACGCTACACAGGGGTCTGGAGAAAAATGTCGGGTTTTTATGTGGGAACACGCTGTTTTTATCTGACACATGTTGCCTTAGGTTTGCTTGAACAGAATGGGGGAAAAGGGAAGAGAAAAAGTTCATCAAAAGTGCCAGCTACAGTACGTACAATACTACTGCTTTACAGTGTGATACGCAGATTCTTTGATTGCGATTGTCTTGGTTTTCAGAAGATTGTCGCATTCCAGTCAGATTTCGCGGAAAATGGTACCAGAGTGATTTCCGATCACCGCTGCTGATTTCGGAAACAAGCTTCGAGCGAAAGGGAGACTGTATCAAGCGGGGAAGCCAGGACAAGTTTCTCTTTCGCTATGAGAAGTACGGTAATGATTTTTGACTATATTTACAATATCTAGGGCTAAATGTATATGTTATTTTGGCTGCTTTCATGCACGAGTGACTAAGCAAGCTTCGCATCTTTTATTCATTTCGAAAATGGGCAGGGATATTTGCGATTTTATGGCTCATGCTTGATGCCAATTTACGCAAGGCTTTGAACGGCTATCAAAGGCACGGCAATATCTGCCACGGAATAAATGGGGCAGTAAAACAAGGCAATGTTATGTACGTACATACGTATGCGTACGTACATACTGTACACGTATAGAATGAAAGTGAGTTTATTGCGCAGTGTGATTTTCAATCCAGCGATTCCTTACATAACCTAAGGCGCTTTCATTTTGGCTTGGCTTTTCAAGCTTTTGATCTTTATCCCTTTATTGGCTTAGGCTATTTCAAGATTCAAGAAAAAGCCCATCAAGTTGAGATGTCGCATAGAAAAATAATGAGGAAATGCTCGCAAAAGAAAATCCCATATCCGTGGTTTTTTTCTAAAACCCGGCATTCCGAAGCCCTTTTGTGGGATTTCGATCTCACTTCTTTTGTCATTTTCCTTCCCATTTTTCAAGCTAATGAACGAGTCCCATCAGGGCTAAATCAAGCTCGCTTTTGACATGAATGAAGCGGCCACAAACCCCTGATTTTAAACGAACAAATAGTAAATATGGGCATAGTCCGTCATACATAGAACGGCATGCACCCTTCCCTTTGAGCTTGTTTGTACAGAGTCAATTATTTATAGGTCACGGCTGGCCGCCAAGCAAAGCTTAAACGATGCGTCCATGTCTTAAAAGGAATACATAGTGTAGACACAAGGCAGACACTGGCTATTTTTCTCGGCTTGTTGAGCTCAGTATACAGGGTGTCTCACGTAGACCTACCTAACGCCTCAGCCTTATAACTTCCGTACTACAGTAGATATCGAGCTGAAATTTTGTCCCCAGAAACCCAAGAATATACCATTTGTTGTGGCAAAATTTGAGCCAGATAGGTCAACTAGGGATGAAATTACAGGCTTATAAATTTTTGACCCCGTTTTTATCATTTTCCTGCACTGAGCATGGTTTTGAGATTAGAATCATTTGCTCAGCATGGTCAAGCAGCTTATCCAACATGGCAATGTGGTGGAGCAACAATGGCTGAACATCACCACAGTCCAGATCACAAAGGATTCAAAAATACAGGCGATTTACTGCCCTTAACAGCCTTCAAGGGTCTGTCGAGGTCAATAGTGGCACCACTGATTTCGAATTGCTGAAAAAAGTGGTCGAAACTTTGCAAGCTCATAATTTCATCCCTGCTTGACGTACCTGGCTCAAATTTTGCCACAAAGTATGGTATATTCTTGGGTTTCTGGGGACAAAATTTCAGCTTGCTATCTACTGTAATACAGAAGTTATACGGCTGAGTCGTTAGGTAGGTCTACGTGAGACACCCTGTAGAAAGCTGAAGGAAATCATCCTTCAGTCTAGGCAAAAAGCCCAATATCTAGCTAATAGCTTCAGCCTTCAGATGTGGGGGGGGGGGGGGGGGAGAGAAAGAGCTTTGTTTATGGATGCATCTTCAAGCTTTTTGAACCGAAAAACACGGCGCTTGCAGGGGGCAAAATATGGCAATATTGCATGATTCACACATCTCTTTCGTATCGAGATGCGACGTCCGGGCAAAATGAAGGACAAGGCCAAGGGAAGGGAACGGAGAGAAATTTTCGGGGCCTAAAAATAATCAGGCATCTCATTAGCCTCCCGTGCTAGTCCGACTTTTCCGGTTCTCTCGAAACCGGCGATACAAAGAGTAGGTTACTCTGGGATAAAGTCGGACACCGAACTTTTTTCAATTCCTATGCTGAAGTGTCTATGCCACCAAAAGCTGTGTCGATGATTGTTGCATTGACATCTTGCGTTTGCTGTACAAAGCTGCTTTGTGGTCACATGAACAATGTGATGTATGTAGAAGCGAGAAAGGTTTTGTGTCCAACTTTCCCCACGCTACCCTGTATGGATTTTTTTCGCAGAAGCAACGTGACGGCTTCTGAAGCAGGGAAATCAGTCAATCATATTTGGGCGACGTCGGCACGCTTTTTGAAGCAGTGCGAGCTGAACGGCCGAAAAAAAGCCAAGGAACTGCAGAAGTGTTTATCAGTGGCTGTGGCGGCTTTTTTTGGCGAAAATTAGGGGTAATTTTTGGACCTGCCTTTGCGACATGCTTGAAAAGGAAAATGCGACACACTGCAGCCGTTCGAAAATAAATATTTTGGGCCTGAGGAGTGCCAATCAAATTGTGACACAGGGGTTGTGCTGTACGCTGTATGTGGATACATTATACGTACATAGGTGCATGAATAGCAATACGTAACGCACAGTACATGATGCACGTGCATACGTACATAAATGCTCATATACGTACCGTACAGTACATACGGAACGTACGTACACAGTGCTGTACTGTACTACTTTTTGTTTCAGGAATCGTTCCAATTGTTGGCGCTGTATCATTCTCATTCTTCAACACAAGAATGTGCTGCAGTACAAAGAAAGTAAGCCCCCCTTTATTTGCTCACAACTTTTGCCGCAACTCAAGCACTACCAGCTCACAGTAACAAGTGCATGAGCATCGTTAGCTTTTACATACATACATACATACATACATACATACATACATACATACATACATACATACATACATACATACATACATACATACATACATACATACATACATACATACATACATACATACATACATACATACATACTTACAAGCGCAGCGTTCTCCCCTTCTTGCTGGGATTAGAAAGTAATTTTCTGGCGTCAAGTGGGCAATAGATCTTTTGTTCCTGGCTCCTTCACAACTTGTCCACGAGTATGGCCTACTGTACGTTTCTCCATTATGCAAGAATAAAGTTTTCTCTTGTTAGACGCTAGTACGTACTGCTTTGCTACGGTACTACCGAAGATGGCGCCTTTGATACCATAACCATGCCTGGGTCTTTCCATCACCCAAGTTGCCCCCAAATGTTGGCTCCTTCTTGCTTCCTTTGTCCTTCCTCGTTGAATGAAAGAAAAGTGCCGAAAACCCACCGCGCACAGAGGGAGCGGTCCTTCCTTTTTATGTATCTATAGGTCTTTCGTACAATGGTAAGATGGGGCAAATTCGATCCGATTTGGGGTCTTAATTCGTCACCTTGCTAGGCCTAACCAAACAACACTGGGCGCTCCAACAAAGTGAAAAAATATTTTCTGTCGCTACCCAAAAATTTTTTATTTACTTTTTCCTGCGCTAATTTACCCCAATCTACCCCACGCCCGCCTAAACTAAACTACCGTGTCGTCTAATCAAAGAGAAAAGTTTATTATGCGCGCATGAGTAATCCATCCATATGCATGCATGAATCTGCATTTGGTTAGTACTGTACTAGGTACGTACGTGCACGTGAAGAAGTGCCGCCTGTCTTCATTTGTGTCCGATACATAATCCAACTCGACGACTCACTCATTTTGCCCGCGGGAGGTGTGCAGTAGGAGGGAGGCGATTGGGATCGTCGGTGGCGGGGGGGGGGGGGGGGGGGGGTCGGGGGCACAGGGAGTTGTGGACGCTATAAAAACGGCGGACGGACACCACAAGTGCGCTTCAGACAGGTTCGCGGTCACTTCGTTGCGGTTTTTTTCGTTGCGGACATTTCGTTGCGGACCTTTCGTTGCCGCGGTCACTTCGTTGCGAGAACTTTCGTTGCGGTCACTTCGTTGCGGTTTTTTTCGTTGCGGACATTTCGTTGCGGCCGTCCTCTGGTCATTTCGTTGCGAGAACTTTCGTTGCGGGTATTTTCGTTGCGGGTCATTTCGTTGCCGGTCTAGATTTGGTCATTTGGTAGTGAGTACTTTCGTTGCCGTTCATTTCGTTGCGAGATTTACCTAAGCCTAAGCCTAAGCCTAGCCTGCAACGAAGTGAATGGCAACGAAAGTACTCACTACCAACTCACCAAATCAAGACCGGCAACGAAATGGCCGGCAACGAAATGACCGGCAACGAAAGTTCTCGCAACGAAATGACCAGAGGATGGCCGCAACGAAATGTCCGCAACGAAAAAAACCGCAACGAAGTGACCGCAACGAAAGTTCTCGCAACGAAGTGATCACCGCCGCAACGAAATGACCGCAACGAAGTGACCGGCTACCAAGTGACCGTATCCCCTTCAGACGTGCTCCGAGTGAGTTTGCTCCGAGCGAGTTCGCTCCGTGTTTGGTAAGACGTAGTTTTGAACCGAAACGAACGTCAATTACTCACACGTCTTCGAATTACAACTCGATTGTTCACACGCACGTTTGGAAAAACGGAGCGAGTTCGGTACGAATTCGGAGATTTTAGTACAAGTTGAAGCATAGCCAGGGCTCCGAATTTCGGACGGAGTTCACGTCTGAAGCGCACCAATATTATGTTTGTCTTTGGGCGCGACGTGTTATGTCCACGTAATGGTCACTTCCTTCTGACACTTGCAGTATGTAGGATACGTGAAAGAGATTTTTATTAGACTGGACACATTGCAAGTGAAAAGGTGATCAAAACGGGGACCGACAAACAGAAACCCAGCGGAAAATATTGTTGCTTTGGGAAAAGTGGACATCCTCTGGTTTTGGTTAACTTAGCTAGGAATTGGATGGATAGATACTTAGATATGCTGTAGTCATGGATGGGAAAAAACGGATTTACATTGTATGCAACAAAGTTGGCATTATACACTGTACGTTACATATGTATTGATTTGGTGTCCATGCTTGATGCTTAGCTTTGGTTGTTTCGCTTGATTATGCACTCTGATATTTGGCAAACAAAAGGAAGGGAGAGGGGGATAGTGGTTTTGAGGAAAGTGGGCAATGGATTAGGATTGAAATTTATGCCAAAAGCAAAACGTCGTCGTGTGTGTCCTTGTACCAGTCAGAAAGCATGCCGTTTCAATTCAATTTCAAGGAGTTTTCTATTGACCAACGTACTACGCTACGAGTGCCTAGATTTCATTTTGGACGAAGATGCATACGTACATATACTACGTACGTACATACGATGGCATTGAAAATTAGTTTTCAAAAGTGCCAGGGAGAAAGATCACATATATTTTTACTCGCTTTTCAACCGGTAGGCATCTTTTTTCCGGCGAAGCGACACAAATAATTAGGCGAGTTTTCGTCGCCACCTTCAAGTCTGAAGTGTGACGATGCGCGTCTGGCTAAATTTGGAAGCGAAACTCACTCCGCAGCTGAATGAAGAGAGGGGTGTGGGTAAAACTTCGTTTCTAAATTGAATCTGGGATTTGCTAGTGAGCCTTCCATATGCGGGAAAGAATGAAAGCAAAAGCTTCGCCGTATGCATGTGTCTGTCACTTTTCGTCAAGTTTCGCGCTAGAAGGGTGTTGTGGGGTAAGTTGGACCATCAGAGATGCAGTTCACAATACATGCTTTTTACGTCAGGGCACATGTCATGTGCATGAAACTCAAGCAGTGGCAGCCAAGCAAACCAGAACCAGGACCTGGTTTTAAACCGCATGGGATACTGTCTACTAGCTAATGTCGGAATTTTCCCACCGTACCCTGGCCTGTCCGGATTACTCAACTCAGGGCCGTAGTTACATACGTAGTACACTTCCTCATCATGTCGGCTGGTAATAAGGCCTGGAGCTATTTTGGCACTTCGGACACAACAGGCTTTTGGCTGCTCTCTCTTTCTCTGTCTGTTGAGCTTCCTTTTCGTCTTCAAGTTTAGTGAAACAACGTGCTGCACTGCACAAGAAGGGGATGGTCATTTCCAAGATGGCAAATTATTGACCCATCCCAATGTCAGAACAGACGGCATGGGCACATTTTACATACCACTGGTGTGCAAGTAAAAATTTTGAGTACTTGTACTCGAGTACTCGGCACTTTTTGAGCCGAGTAAATTTACTCGTACTCACCCGGGGGCATGATAGATTTACTCGATTTTACTCGTACTCAGCTCCTTCAGCCAGAAAGTTTACTCGTACTCGGCAATTTGTCCGAGTAAAATTTTACAATTATTTTTAGCGCACCTTTTCTTCTTAGTCACCCGATTTACTCGAGTAAATTTACCCGAGTACACCAAATCGCAAGATGGTCCTACTCAAATTCGTGACAATGTGTATTTTTGACTTCAAAAAGTATTGCAATTGTTGGTTCTTTTTTTTAAAAAGAGTAATTTTTGTAATTATTTGACTAGTGAAGGTCAAGCTGAACACGCCTTTCATGCCAAAATAAGATGAAAGTCTAATTTAGGACACCAGAATACGATGTCTGATTACTCGAGTACTCGGGAAAATTATTGGTATTTTACCCAAGTAAGGCTTACAGCCGAGTAAAATTACTCGGTTTTACTCGACGTTTTGTTTACCCGAGTAATTTTACCCGTACTTACTCGGCTCTGAGAAAGAGCGGGTAAACACCAGTGTTACATACATAATGCACCATTTTGTGTCAAGCGGAATCAGAGATGGGCAGAGCTGAAGAAACACGGGCTAGGGGATTAAGACTGTACGTACACGTCCGTACGTACGTACGTACGTAGGGACACAGATACAGTACATACAAAGTAGGCTAGTACATACATATCACTACGCATTTGTACGCACATATGTATGTACAGTATGTGTACGAAATGCACATAACACTTGTGTGCAGTGCAGTGTAAGGGTTACTGTAAGATATTTTATTTTTTGCTGTGATATGTTTTCAGGTCCCTGTTTGCCTGGTACGGACGTGGATTTTTCAAAAGCCTGCAACATGATGTACGGAGACTCGCCTCTCATCTACTTGTTTCGGGGTAAGTGACTTTTCTCACATTTTCGTAGTATCAATTTTATAAACTACCGTATTTTTGGGTGTATATCCCCCCCTGAGTATATCCCCCCCCCCCCCCCCCCCCCAGTGTATAACCCCCCATTGGCAAAACATAAATTTTGTCCTATGTATATCCCCCCCTGGTGTATAACCCCCCATGTACTGGAAGGTACCTAACCTACCTATGTAAGCTGGTCATAAGCTAACTATAGCTACTCCTACACCAAGCTACTATGCCTATAAGCTTAGCTGAGCATATCTTGTACTAGAATAACCCTGTTTTGACCGCGATTATGCCCTAAAACACGTACTTTTGACCTAAAAAACATGCCTCTACACACCTCTCACAAACAAAAATTTTGTCCCATGTATATCCCCCCCCCCCCCAGTGTATATCCCCCCAGTGTATAACCCCCCATCAGACCTCTCGATTTTTGTATGGGGCTATACACCCAAAAATACGGTACGCAGAGTAGTGTAGTGTTTTTGAAATAAAAACGCAACAGATAGAGCTATGAATGAACGCAACTGAACAAAAGCCAATATTATTATCTTTCCAGTAGTGTTTCCTACAGTGCCAAGCAGTGCCTGTGTCTGCCCTGCTGTGTTTCAAGAAGATAACGGGATAAAAGCCGGAAAAGAATTTCTAGTAGAGATGGTTTATTTCGGGATGTTGGGGGCATAATTGTCTTTCCGAGGGCACATGTTACGTACTGAGAAAGCAGAATCAAAATGGGAATCAAGGGATTTTCTGCTTTTTACTGGAGATAGAGATGTGAGCTTCCAAGTTTTTTTTATGAGCTAGAATGAAACTAAACTGGCTATGTACAGACTGCGCTAAAAATGTATGCTGCTCTCTATCGTTAGCTTTTGGCATGAGGGTTCACTGGTGTTGTGGTTCTGTATATAGGAATACAGTGTACGAGTGCAGCCATGGCTTATGAGCTCGAGTTGTTGCTTGCTTTATCATATACTAAATCAATCCGACCGCAAAATTTGATTTTCTAGAGCCCGAGAAAATTTTTGGCGTTTTTGCTCCTGCGCTCGAGATTTATTTATCAATCTCCTGTCAACAAATTCGCATAGCTCATCGAAGGCAAAAGGGACCGAAAAATATGGCCTCTCTCTTGGTGCCTCCTAAATTAGAACATGCCGTTAGCTTGCTGCATTCCATAGATATGAAGCCCCGTGATTGAGGCAGGGCTTCATAGTGGGGTGAGGGTATGATGTAACAAAATCCGGTTACACGGCTAAAGCCTGTGGGTCCCCTCTTTCATTGGCCGCTAGCCTGTGGGCTGTGGGTCGTCGGTGGCTTGCTTGATTGGGGTGGCAGACAGACCCACTTGAACATTGGTTGCGTAACTTTAGTCCCCGATATTGTCGGGGGTGGGAGCATGCGTCTGCATGTCTTACGAAGCTCAAGCTCATCATCAAAAATACGTAGAAGCGCCTCAAGTGAGGGCTGCAGATGACAAAATGAGCCGCAGGGCGGTAGCTGAATGAAGCAGCCTTCTTTTTCCTTGTTTTAGCAAATGAGGGGCCAATAAAAAAAGACCTACAGTATGTAGATAGAGATACAGTACATGGGAAGTACTGTAGGGGGTACAGTGGGGAAGTCGGCCACCAAAAGGTTTCCCACATTTCACCACTCCAAAGTGGCTTTGTAAAGCATGTGCGTGCACTGTGCAGCTATGTAATACCTACCAGATTTTCACACTCGCTTTTCGGCTTTTATTTCAGCCGATGCCAACCCCATCGACTGTCCGGTGAGTGGACCTCTGAACTTCACCTACGAATCGAGCAGTCGCGGTGCTTGTCGAAGTCGAAAGTCTACGGTGGATGGCTGCGCCAGTTCCTCCCTCGTCCAGTTTCGCTACGAGGCATGCCCGGATGTGCGGAACAGCTTGAGCAGAAGTCAGTGTTATACGTACAGAGTGTCCCAAAATAAACCAGCCAAATTTCCGTGCATGTAACTATGGAACGACACTTGAGATTTTCATGCGGTTTCTTTATTTTGTTGCCAAAGCTTCAACTATGTGTACAAAATTTCAACTATTTGGTCCACATACTTCGGAAATTGCGAAGGTTTGAATCTAGAAACTCAAAATCGACGTTTTTCTTTAGTATGAAGAAAAATTCGGTCTTAATTTTTCAAGATACCCTGTTTCATGCGTTGCCTGCTATGCTGCCGTTGGGAATAATGCATGAGATACATATTTCCAAGAGCTTATTTCCAAGCATTTTGGGACATCTTTTTTTTATTACGAGACTAATTTTATTTAGGACCATGCACAGAAGACCCCTAAATCGGCACTTTTAGCTTAAATTTTGTAAACACATCTCAGTAGTTCAAGCTTTGGCTACAAAATGGAAAAAACCGAATGAAAATCGAAGGTGTGGTTCCGGAGTTACATGCACGGAAAGTTGACTGGTTTATTTTGGCACACCCTGTACATTAAAATTGGCATATGGGTGTTGTCGGTTTGTTGTCGGACAACAAACCGACAACAAACGGACAACAGCTGAACAATTTGTTGCGAGCCAAGAATGTCGGCTTTTCGGGGTACGTTCTAAGCTACCTGATGAAGGCTCAAGTCTACGTATGTGAGCCGAAACGTTGTGGGGTAAAAGTTTAACCATCTTCCTTTATCTGGTCTGACCCATTACATCAATAGTTTATCATTTTCGGGGTATGTGTTAAAGATTGTATGGAAAGTAAAGTTTTTCGTCTGTTTTTCAGCTGAGCAGTTCCAATGCTTTGGTGAATGGACGGCTGGTTCGTCGCGCTTTTTCGCCGCTCAACTGCTGAACAGACCGGCCATGCATCCTGGAGAGAATTTTCGATGTTTCGTAAGTTACAGTATTGTTTTCTTTTTCTTTCTCTTCTTTCTGGCACGAAACGAGAGCGCACAGTGGTTTTCCTGGATTGTCTCCCTCCATCACTGGAGTGCCAGGAGCCGTTCGTTTTGCTGGACCACAGTACATCTGTAGACCTCTACGTAATGCTGGACCTACACAGCGGTCCACGCACTGTAGAAAATACGGCGCACGCGTACCTAGAGTTGCGAGAGGAGAGGTTTACCCATTTAGCAACTGTCTACGCACGCGCCACACTTTATACATGTACAGTACATACCATAGGTATAGGTCCAGCATTACGCAGAGATCTACAAATGTACTGTGGTTCAGCAAAACGAAATCTTCCGGGCAGCGGTCTAGTAACTAAACGTACCATACGTAGCTGTTGCATTGATGATTTCAGCTTTACGAGAAAAACTCCGCTGGAGGTAAGATCGGGGTTTCCGCTGACTCTTCCTGTCGAGAGCTGGTCAGTCTTAACTCGGCTAGCATCAAGATCAAGTTTGATCAAGGTAAGGTAGTAGGGTACTGTGGGGTAAAACCGGACACGGGGTAAACCCGGACACCTAAGCTTTTCTGAACTTGCCGTTTTAGCAAATGATGGACAAGATAGCTCGTTTGAAAGAGGGAGAGTTCAAGGAATCGATTGGTAGACTACTTGTCTCAATCGGTCGTATGGTTGCTGAGATATACTACTGTAGGTGCCCGATTTACCTCCGTGTCCGGGTTTACCCCACAGTACCCTATTTCGCAAAAACAATATTAATTCAATCAGCTTCCTGCGGTACAGGTTACTGTACTGTACAGTCATATGCCTGTTTTACACAAATTTGACGATTTCGTCGATTATAAATAATTGATCGAAACGTCATGCTCACAAGTTCACCCAAACCACCTTTTTCCCCCACTTTAAGATTCCTATCCCACTGCCCGTTGTTCATTCGCCTCATGGCTGATTCACAAACGTCACCACAAGCAGCAGGTGAAGCTGTGGAGCTCAATACGGCACGAGAACACCCTGCACAGGGTCGGCAGGCATCATTGGCGCCTTTCAGACCCAGAGGGGCGCCAGTACGAAAAGTGGACGTGTATGGAGGAAGTGACGAGTCGACAGATGGGCGCGCGCATGCAGTACGTGGTGCACAAGCTGGAGAATTGGTAAGGGATCATGCACAAATTACGTCAGATGGGAGGGTCCCCTCTCCCCCTGGCCCAGCCTCTGACGTCAGTCTGACGGTGGGGGGGGGGGGGGGGGGGGGGGGGCAATTCTGACGGTCGGGGGGGGGGGGGTACCCATCCATTTCGGCTGAAAACCACCTGACGTCATTTGTGCATCATCCCTAATATTTTGAAGGGTTTGAGGATTGAAACGTCGTCTTTACGGGTTTACGTTTTCTTGAAGAAAATACAGGGGTGCATCCATTTGAGAAGGGATATTTGCCAGATGTCCCAGGGAATCGAACCCTGGACCTCTCGCGTTCCAAGCGAGCGCCTTATACCCAATTGACTACACACCCGGATGACCTCGGTCACACAATTTCCCCCTTTTGACCATGAGACAGCTAGCCGGTTTCCCTAGGAGAGGGCGCATACAGTATTTGGCGCCTATTTTCCAGGACCAAGAAAGTTTTGAGTCATATGTTTTGTTTACAGTTCTACCGGGTATTACTGTATCAGCGTGGTGAAACGGGATCGGCAAAATGTGGAGATCGTACAGGGTGTTCGGGCCCTTCGACCATTCGAGGCGTGCGCCCCCGAATATTTCTCTCAGGATCTCATGAGCTATGATACTCTCACTTGTAAGCAGCTTGCAAGCTTGGATGTATGCTTGCACCATGTAGTAGTAGGGTTACATACTGTATTTGAGATAAACCCGGCCATGGGACAATCCGGATATTCGCCATGGCCTGGTTTGCCGCAAAGTACCGTGCTGAGGTACTGCACTGCATAAAGTGGGGTTTTTTGCTTTTTCTAGTGATTGACAGTGTGGAACAGGCCTGTCCAAATCACGGCCGTTTTCGGATCAAAGCTTGTACGGAAGAAGCTGCTACCGTTTCGTTTGGTTGCACGAAAACGCATCAGCTAATTGTGAAGCGGACATGCGACCATGAAAAAGGTTGATTGGTGTGGTTTTTCTGTCTGCTTTATGCGAAATTTGTCAGCTTTTTCGAAACTGAGCGTTTTATTATAATTTTGTAGAAGTTTACAACTGCCACGGTCATTGGAAAGAGGCTGGGGTAGAATATTTGGTGCTAAAGGAGCAGCATACTGGAAAAAAGCTGTGTTACGTAAGCGAAATTCAATTTTTTCCTTTCTCTACCTACAGGGTGTCTCACGTAGACCTCCCTAACGACCCAGCCTTATAACTTCCGTAATACAGTGGTTATCAAGCTAAAATTTTGTCCCCAGAAACCCAAGAAAATACGAAACGTTGTGGCAAAATTTGAGCGACATAGGAAGCTATAGTCGAACAAGAAATTTCATGAACCATTGAAATTTTTTCTCAGCCAATAAAAGACGTAGAGCACAGCGGTCAAACTTCTACGGCTAACTTTAGCTCGCCGTTCGAATAAAAAAACCGTTTTCTTCTATCTGCTCTCAGTGTTGAGATCTCGCCGACTTCCTTCAGTACTGAAATCGTGTCACCGTTTGGCAGACGCTAAACCACGCAAACCACGACACCCTACGACCCTGTACGCCCGATGCGCATTTTCATCGTCTTTATCACATATGCTTATTTCTGCCATTTTGATTTTTCGGGCGTTTGGGAGGTTTAGAATTGCCCAATGGTCCACGCCCAATTTGGCGATTTCAGTACTGAAAAAATTTGGCGAGATCTCGACACACAGAGCAGCTGGAGACAAACGGTTTTTTTTATTGGAACGGCGAGCTAAAGTTAGCCGTAGAAGTTTGACCGCTGTGCTCTACGTCTTTTATTGGCTGAGAAAAAAATTCAATGGTTCATGAAATTTCTTGTTCGACTATAGGGATGAAATTACGAGCTTGCAAAGTTGCGACCACATTTTTCAACATTTTGAAATCAGTGGTGCCACTATTGACCGCGACAGTTCCTTGAACGCTGTTATTGGCGGTAAATCGCCTGTATTTTTGAATCCTCTGTGTTCCGGACTGTGATGACGTTCAGCCATTGTTGTTCCACCATATTGCCATGTTGGATGAGCTGCTTGACCATGCTGAGCAGAAGATTCTAATCTCAAAACCATGCTCAGTGGGAAAATGATAAAAACAGGGTCCAAAATTTCCAAGCCTGTAATTTCGTTCGCTATGGGCCTATCTGACTCAAATTTTGCCACAAAGTTTCCTATTTTCTTGAGTTTCTGAGAACAAAATTTCAGCTGGATATCTGTTGTAATACGGAAGTTATAAGGCTGGATCGTTAGGGAGGTCTACGTGAGACACCCTGTAGTTTGTATAAATTGCGAAAATTAAAATGCTTAGTAGGTGGTTTTCGAAATTTCTGTTAAGGTGTATGCAAGGCACGGTGATGTATTGAGCATCTCAGGTTTCTATCGGCATCCCTGTCGACTTGGCGTTCTGCCAGGAGTCAACAATAAGCACGTCTATTCTTTCAATGCTACTGCTTCAGGTAACTACAGTACAGTAACTACAGACTGATAAATAAATAAATAAATAAATAAAAAAATAAATAAATAAATAAATAAATAAATAAATAAATAAATAAATAAATAAATAAATAAAAAATAAATAAATGAATAAAGAGGCTAAATAAGTAATTAGGCCATATAAATAATAAATAAATTACGCATTAACGGTATGTATTGTACTAAGGCTTAGGCTTACATTTATGTGCTTATTAGGCTTCGGCTTTACTACGAGTTAGACATTACTATTTGTAAAAAGTTGGACGATGGATTTTTCTAGGGGATTACTGTAAGCCATCTTCTGAAGCGTACAGTAGCAGAAGCAGTCATCAAAGTTTTTCATCCTTCATCACCTCTGCTCACTTTGTCTCTGTAGTTCTATTGTTCGTTTTCAATTTTTCTATTCAAACAACATGACAGGCAGAATGCAAGGTGAATATTGAATAGGCTAGACTGCGGCAAGTTTACGTACCTTGTAGGTGCATAATGAAAAAACATGAGCATTTATTCTGTGCTCTCTTCAGATAACTAAAACAAGCAGTGCTCAACTGTTTAGTGGATGAATAACTGTGATTTAGTTTGCTGGACCGTGCTACGTTACTTTGTAATTTTGGTTGCACGACGAAGGACGTTGATGTAGTTGCTTTTTAAAAAATACTGTAAGTACATTAAGGCAAGGTTTCCCTGGTGTGTGCATTGTTCACGGACACCCTCAAAATTTCGCATTTCCTATTCGGTTCATAAATAAGTACTACAACACATGGGGAATCGAATGCGAAAAACCGCATCTCAAAATTCGCCCTCGTTGACGAGTTATAGATGCGCAAACCCTCCTGACCTATTTTAAGGCGAAAATTACATAAAATGCATTCTTTTTAGGTTCCAGTGGACGCAGCCGGCTGAAATTTTGTACACACATACCCCCTATGGGACCCTACCTGCAGGGAAATTTTTAGCCATCTAGCCCTCTTCACACTGGAGTTATGGCGTTTTACAGTCAATTTCCATGCAAACTGGGGCTAGATTTTTTTAGGTTATATGCCTATAGCTCATTAGATACAGTACCGGCCGCTCTGGAAATTTTTATCCCTTTAGGTAACCCATTATAGTTTTCGAAAATACAAAAAGAAAAAATTCGGTAGTGGTCCATGAAAGAGAACGGTCCTCATGAATAGTGAAAAATGCAGGAAAAATTTTCCCGCCTTTTTCTATTATTCAAGATAAATGAGCAATACCACTGAAGCTTCTTCCTAAAAAGTAACCTATCTTATGTAGAATTTGATGTAGATTTCAAAAATAAAATTAGTTTTTCAAAAAATTTAACCCCTAGCATATAATTGTGCAAAAGTAGTATATTTTTGAGATATTTTTGAGAATTTTGGGTAAGGGTTAAATTTTTTTGAGAAACTAATTTTATTTTTGAAGTCTACATCAAATTCTACATAAGATAGGTTACTTTTTAGGAAGAAGCTCCAGTGGTATTGCTCATTTATCTTGAATAATAGAAAAAGGCGGGAAAATTTTTCCTGAATTTTTCACTATTCATGAGGACCGTTCTCTTTCATGGACCACTACCGAATTTTTTCTTTTTGCATTTTCGAAAACTATAATGGGTTACCTAAAGGGATAAAAATTTTCAGAGCGGCTGGTACTGTATATAATGAGCTATAGGCATATAACCTAAAAAAATCTAGCCCCAGTTTGTATGAAAATTGACTGTAAAACGCCATAACTCCAGTGTGAAGAGGGCTAGAAGGCTAAAAATTTCCCTGCAGGTAGGGTCCCATAGGGGGTATGTGTGTACAAAATTTCAGCCGGCTGCGTCCACTGGAACCTAAAAAGAATGCATTTTATGTAATTTTTGCCTTAAAATGGGTCAGGAGGGTTTGCGCATCTATAACTCGTCAACGAGGGCGAATTTTGAGATGCGGTTTTTTGCATTCGATTCCCCATGTGTTGTAGTACTTATTTATGAACCGAACAGGAAATGTGAAATATTGAGGGTGTCCGGCCTTCTATAGTCAGACTCTCACACGACTCAGAAACCTTGCCTTAAACTATTGTGAACAATTTTTAACACGAACAAGAAGCATTCCAAACACCAAGCTTTCACGTTGTTTTGATAGAAACTTTTTTTAAAGTGCGTAGGTAGGTATGATACTTTTGAGCGGGTAATAACATTGTGTAAAAAATATTGTGAAATTTGAAGTCTATTTTCTCTATACAGAAATGTAATTTTTTGTTTCTTTGCTCTGTCTGTGGTGTGTGGGCAAATCAATCAGTATACATTTTTGTAGATTTTTTGAATTCTGATATTAGTAGACAAGACAGTAATGTGTTTCCTTTTCTAGTCAAACGGATGAGGCGACAAAAAAATTGTGTACGATATGGTTCTGTATTGTATTTCACTATTATTGTTTGTGTTGCGGTGTGGAGAGCAGAGAACGTGCAGTGCATTGTGCTAATTCTGTAGCTGAAATTTCCATATTAGGCACTTGGAATAAATGAATAAAACAACGTAAAGTAAACAAAGAAGCCGTTTCAAAAAATATAAAATGACAAGAAATCAACGCATATCCTCTGTGAGTACGTACTAGTTATTGTGCGTTATGTACTGTAGAACGCTTGCATCAGCTACAGCACTGCATGCTGTCCGTTAGCTGTGAAAAACAACTGCCATGCAAACTGCCATGGCCATAGTTATATTCCTTTCAGGTAATATTCGGGCTAACCCCTCCTCTATTTCGACGGTCGCCGCGACAAAAATACGACCCCCGCCGATAAAATTGACAAATTGTCCAAAACACCGTATCGGAGATTACTGGTAGCATTTTTGGAAAAATTGTTAGAAAAAATGCGACCAATAGTATGCGATTGCATGCGATACAAATGCGATCGCTCTTGGTTGCACCAATTAGTAAGTCGCGTTTTGGTCTTGGCCACCATCGAAATAGAGGATGGGTTAAAAAAGTTTTATCGTGACGCTCAACAAAGGTAGTTACGTACGTACAGTATGTACGCTGCCAAGCCAATGCCAATTTCCGCGTGTGATAAATTTAGCTGCCACTCTTCTATCGCTTGTGGTGATCGCAACAAGTTCACGGGCGCGGCCACACCTTTTACCACGGACTGGGCCCAGGCCCCAATTGACCCCGGGTGAACCGAACCGACGCTTTCGCCCCGTTTTACCCTCTCTCCAGCCCACACCTCCCAGCGATATTCATCTGAAAAGCGGGAGCAGCGACCATTTACCCAAGCAACCGCAGTTGCTGAGACTGAGAAGTGAAACGACTTTGCCAGTTGCACCTAGTACTGGAACAGGAGCCAATAACAATGCAGCAGAAAATAACGGAAGCAATAATCTGAACTTGCGAAATTTTGGCACTGTCATTGGGGTACCAATTGGCGGCACGGGGGGAACCATACCAATTGTACCAGCCAATAATAATGGTGTTGCGTATCAGGGGGTTATTGGTTACCCCTATGGGGGATACGGGGGTTATGGCGGTTATGGGGGTTATGGATATGGTAATGGGTTCAATAACGGGTTATACGGCGGGTATGGATATGGTAATGGGTTCAATAACGGGTTATATGGCGGTTATGGATATGGTAATGGGTTCAATAACGGGTTATACGGCGGGTATGGATATGGTAATGGGTTGTATGGTGGCGTAGGATATGGCAATGGTTTAGGGTATGCGGGCTACGGGAATGGTTACTATGGCTTGAATAATGGGTACTATGGAGGTGGGTATTATGGTAATGGGTTAGGCTATGGGGGCGTTGGGTATGGTGGTTATGGTGGCTTAGGGTATGGTGGCTATGGCGGCTATGGTGGTTATGGTGTTGTTGGAAAGAAGTAATAAATAGGTAATAGCCCCCATTATAATTATGTGAGCTACGTATGATTGTTGATTTGTGAAAAATGTGGGCTTATTTGTATTTTATTTATTTATTTATTTATTTATTTATTTATTTATTTACTTATTTATTTATTTCTCATTTGTGGGTTGTTTTGTTTTCATGTACATAATATACCCTTTACGTATGTATGTATGTACTTTTACTTACTTATTACTTAGTACACTCAAGTATACAACACTACGGTATACGCACAATGCATTGTGCTAATTCTGTGCCTGAAATTTCCATTTTTGGCACCTAGAATAATATAATGAATAAAAGACCAAAAAACAAACAAAAAAGGCGTTTTGAAAAAAACATAAAGTGACGCAAAATCAACGCGCAACATCCTGTGTGACGCGCAACGCGCAACGTACGTATATACTACCTAAACATCAAATTGTACGTATGAGGGTACTGTGGGGTAAACCCGGACACGGGGGTAAGTATGTATATCTCAGCAACCATACGACCGAATAATCGATTCCTCTTGAACTCTCCTCTTTCAAATGAGCTACCATGTTCATCATTTGCTGAAGCGGCAAAGTTCAAAAAGCTTAGGTGTCCGGGTTTACCCCGTGTCCGGGTTTACCCCGTGTCCGGGTCTATCCCACAGTACTCTACGTATTACCAGTACGCTTGCATCAGGTGCAGTACTGCATGCTGTCCGTTAGCTGTGAAAAGAAAAACAACTGCCATGCACACTGCCATGGCCACAGTAATCTTCCTATCAGGTAATGTTTTCGCTTTTCGGTTATAAAAGCTGTATCGTGACGTTCAACAAACCCGTAAGTTTGTATGTAATGTTCATGAGGTATGTTGGGTACTGTGGGAAAAACCCGGACACGGGGGGTAAATCCGGATGCCTAATATACTAATAATATATAATATCTCAGCAACCATACGACCGATTGAGACAAGTACGTATTTTACCAATCGATTCCTTGAACTCTCCTCTCTCAAATGAGCTGCCATGTTCATCATTTGCTGAAGCGGCAAGTTCAGAAAAGCTTAGGTGTCCGGGTTTACCCCAACCTATGTACTTACGTTACGTACGCTGTCAATGCCAATTTCCGCGTGTAATAATGAAATTTATTTTAGCTGCTACTCTTCTCTCCCTTGTGGTAATCACAACAAGTTCACGTGCGCCGCATCTTTTGCCACGGACTGGGCCGCCCAGACCCCAATTGACCCCGGCTGAACCTAACCGAGGATTTCACCCCGTTTTACCCAGTCTTCAGCCCACATCTCCCAGCGATATTCATTTGAGAAGCGGAACCGGCGATCATTTACCTGAGCAACCGCGGCTGCCCAGACTGAGAAACGAAGCGCATTTGCCAGTTGCACATACCGGGACAGGAGGAGCCCATAACAATGCAGCAGAAACTAACAACCACGGGAACAATCCGAATTTGCCAGGTGCACATACCGGAACAGGAGCCCATAACAATGCAGCAGAAACTCATACCGGAACAGGAGCCCATAATGCAGCAGAAACTCATACCGGAACAGGAGCCCATAATGCAGCAGAAACTCATACCGGAACAGGAGCCCATAATGCAGCAGAAACTCATACCGGAACAGGAGCCCATAATGCAGCAGAAACTCATACCGGAACAGGAGCCCATAATGCAGCAGAAACTCATACCGGAACAGGAGCCCATAATGCAGCAGAAACTCATACCGGAACAGGAGCCCATAATGCAGCAGAAACTCATACCGGAACAGGAGCCCATAATGCAGCAGAAACTCATACCGGAACAGGAGCCCATAACAATGCAGCAGAAACTCATACCGGAACGGGAGCCCATAACAATGCAGCAGAAACTCATACCGGAACAGGAGCCCATAATGCAGCAGAAACTCATACCGGAACAGGAGCCCATAATGCAGCAGAAACTCATACCGGAACAGGAGCCCATAATGCAGCAGAAACTCATACCGGAACAGGAGCCCATAATGCAGCAGAAACTCATACCGGAACAGGAGCCCATAATGCAGCAGAAACTCATACCGGAACAGGAGCCCATAATGCAGCAGAAACTCATACCGGAACAGGAGCCCATAATGCAGCAGAAACTCATACCGGAACAGGAGCCCATAATGCAGCAGAAACTCATACCGGAACAGGAGCCCATAACAATGCAGCAGAAACTCATACCGGAACGGGAGCCCATAACAATGCAGCAGAAACTCATACCGGAACAGGAGCCCATAATGCAGCAGAAACTCATACCGGAACAGGAGCCCATAATGCAGCAGAAACTCATACCGGAACAGGAGCCCATAATGCAGCAGAAACTCATACCGGAACAGGAGCCCATAATGCAGCAGAAACTCATACCGGAACAGGAGCCCATAACAATGCAGCAGAAACTCATACCGGAACGGGAGCCCATAACAATGCAGCAGAAACTCATACCGGAACAGGAGCCCATAATGCAGCAGAAACTCATACCGGAACAGGAGCCCATAATGCAGCAGAAACTCATACCGGAACAGGAGCCCATAATGCAGCAGAAACTCATACCGGAACAGGAGCCCATAATGCAGCAGAAACTCATACCGGAACAGGAGCCCATAACAATGCAGCAGAAACTCATACCGGAACGGGAGCCCATAACAATGCAGCAGAAACTCATACCGGAACAGGAGCCCATAACAATGCAGCAGAAACTCATACCAGAACAGGAGCCCATAACAATGCAGCAGAAACTAACAACCACGGGAACAATCCGAATTTGCGAAATGTTGGCACGGTCGTTGGGGTACCAACTGGGGGTACTACGGGGGGTACCGTACCAATTGTACCGGCCAATAATAACGGTGTTGCGTATCAGGGCGTTATTGGTTACCCCTATGGAGGTTATGGCTATGGTAATGGGTTATACGGCGGGTATGGATATAATAATGGGCTTTATGGTGGAGTGGGATACGGTAATGGCTTAGGCTATGCGGCCTACGGGAATGGTTACTATGCGTTGAATAATGGATACTATGGAAACGGCTTTTATGGAAATGGGTTAGGCTATGGTGGCGTGGGGTATGGTGGCTATGGCGGTTTGGGGTATGGCGGCTATGGTGGTTATGGTGTTGTTGGAAAGAAGTAATAATAGCCCCTATTAGCTATGATTGTTGATGTTTATTTATTTATTTATTTATTCATTATTAGCTGGTTGTGTTGCTGTCATGTACATTCAGGGTTGCCTATCATTATCAAAATTATCATATCATAATTGCTAACTTGACTATTTTTAATTTTAATAATTATATTATATTAAAATTAAACATGTGTGTTATTATCATATCATATTATATTAAAATTAAAAGGGCTAATTTTAATAGAAAATTATCAAAATTAATTTTAATAGTGCAGTAATTTTGAGCTATTACTGCTCCACACACTTGCATCTGAGACAATAATATTACAATAATATTGCGTGAAGCAACCTAAATTATGTTTGATGGGTGCCTCGTTGATGCTTTGGCTTTCAAATCGTTATATATCAGGCCCATATGTGCACAATTCTTCTCTTTATTGATGCACAAAAATTTGTTTTCCTATATCAAAATTATCAATATTATCAAATTAAATTAAAGGTCTAAGCACTTTGATCATATTATACTATATTAAAATTAAATTGAGGGTCTTTATATCATATCATATTATATCAAAATTAAAATTTAATTTTGATAGGCAACCCTGTGTACATTACGTACATACCCCGTACGTATACCGTAGAATGTATGTATGTTAAAAGGTACATACGTTTTGTACGTCCTACATACACAGTACACCTTGTTGTATAACGTTCTGTTGCTAATGTGGTGCTCGACATCATATCATTTTTCTGCTAAAAAAGTTATTGGCTCGTTAGTCGTTTGACTGTTACGACTCTACATATCTGTACGTTACGTCTATTCACACGCCAACAAGCAAACCGTACAGTATTGTAGGTACACACACTGTACAGTACATTACAGTAGTATGTGATGTACTATGGTACACTACAATGCTGTAATCACTAAAGCTGGAAGAGTTGGTCTAGGCTTGGCAGAATGTCAATATTCATATTAATCGTGGCACAACGACTTTTTGTCTTGAACGAACACTCATAGCTACGTACGTACAGTTGCAACCTGTTTCTTATTGGCATTTCCAAATTCCAATAGGTAGATCATAATAACTACTGGATCTGCCTGCAGACATGCGATGAGACAAAATTTGACTGTAAGGTGTCAGGTCAAGCCGGTTGCAAGCAATGACAGGCTTGAAATTGAAAGGTTGCCAATTTTTTGCTAACTTTTAAAATTCGCAAAGGCAGAGAGGGTAAGGGGCACACATGTTGCACATTATACAACAAGGTGTACTGTGTATGTAGGACGTACAAAACGTATGTACCTTTAACATACATACATTCTACGGTATACGTACGGGGTATGTACGTAATGTACACAGGGTTGCCTATCAAAATTAAATTTTAATTTTGATATAATATGATATGATATAAAGACCCTCAATTTAATTTTAATATAATATAATATGATCAAAGTGCTTAGACCTTTAATTTAATTTGATAATATTGATAATTTTGATATAGGAAAACAAATTTTTGTGCATCAATAAAGAGAAGAATTGTGCACATATGGGCCTGAATATAAAGATTTGAAAGCCAACGCATCAACGAGGCACCCATCAAACATAATTTAGGTTGCTTCACGCAATATTATTGTAATATTATTGTCTCAGATGCAAGTGTGTGGAGCAGTAATAGCTCAAAATTACTGCACTATTAAAATTAATTTTGATAATTTTCTATTAAAATTAGCCCTTTTAATTTTAATATAATATGATATGATAATAACACACATGTTTAATTTTAATATAATATAATTATTAAAATTAAAAATAGTCAAGTTAGCAATTATGATATGATAATTTTGATAATGATAGGCAACCCTGAATGTACATGACAGCAACACAACCAGCTAATAATGAATAAATAAATAAATAAATAAACATCAACAATCATAGCTAATAGGGGCTATTATTACTTCTTTCCAACAACACCATAACCACCATAGCCGCCATACCCCAAACCGCCATAGCCACCATACCCCACGCCACCATAGCCTAACCCATTTCCATAAAAGCCGTTTCCATAGTATCCATTATTCAACGCATAGTAACCATTCCGTAGGCCGCATAGCCTAAGCCATTACCGTATCCCACTCCACCATAAAGCCCATTATTATATCCATACCCGCCGTATAACCCATTACCATAGCCATAACCTCCATAGGGGTAACCAATAACGCCCTGATACGCAACACCGTTATTATTGGCCGGTACAATTGGTACGGTACCCCCCGTAGTACCCCCAGTTGGTACCCCAACGACAGTGCCAACATTTCGCCAATTCGGATTGTTCCCGTGGTTGTTAGTTTCTGCTGCATTGTTATGGGCTCCTGTTCTGGTATGAGTTTCTGCTGCATTGTTATGGGCTCCTGTTCCCGTATGAGTTTCTGCTGCATTGTTATGGGCTCCCGTTCCGGTATGAGTTTCTGCTGAATTGTGATGGGCTCCTGTTAGGGTATTTGTTTCTGCTGGTTTATGGGCTCCTGGTCCGGTATGAGTTTCTGCTGGATTATGGGCTCCTGGTCCGGTATGAGTTTCTGCTGCATTATGGGCTCCTGTTCCGGTATGAGTTTCTGCTGCATTATGGGCTCTTGTTCCGGTATGAGTTTCTGCTGCATTGTTATGGGCTCCCGTTCCGTATGAGTTTCTGCTGCATTGTTATGGGCTCCTGTTCCGGTATGAGTTTCTGCTGCATTATGGGCTCCTGTTCCGGTATGAGTTTCTGCTGCATTATGGGCTCCTGTTCCGGTATGAGTTTCTGCTGCATTATGGGCTCCTGTTCCGGTATGAGTTTCTGCTGCATTATGGGCTCCTGTTGCGGTATGAGTTTCTGCTGCATTGTTATGGGCTCCCGTTCCGGTATGAGTTTCTGCTGCATTGTTATGGGCTTCTGTTCCGGTATGAGTTTCTGCTGCATTATGGGCTCTTGTTCCGGTATGAGTTTCTGCTGCATTATGGGCTCCAGTTCCGGTATTAGTTTCTGGTGCATTATGGGCTCCTGTTCCGGTACGAGTTTCTGCTGCATTATGGGCTTGTTTTCCGGTATGATTTTCTGCTGCATTATGGGCTCCTGTTCCGGTATGAGTTTCTGCTGCATTATGGGGCTCCTCGTCCGGTATGAGTTTCTGCTGCATTATGGGCTCCTGTTCCGGTATGAGTTTCTGCTGCATTATGGGCTCCTGTTCCGGTTTGAGTTTCTGCTGCATTTTTATGGGCTCCCGTTCCGGTATGAGTTTCTGCTGCATTGTTATGGGCTCCTGTTCCGGTATGAGTTTCTGCTGCATTATGGGCTCCTGTTCCCGGTATGAGTTTCTGCTGCATTATGGGCTCCTGTTCCGGTATGAGTTTCTGCTGCATTATGGGCTACTGTACCGGTATGAGTTTCTGCTGCATTATGGGCTCCTGTTCCGGTATGAGTTTCTGCTGCATTATGGGCTCTTGTTCCGGTATGAGTTTCTGCTGCATTATGGGCTCCTGTTCCGGTATGAGTTTCTGCTGCATTATGGGCTCCTGTTCCGGTATGAGTCGTTCTGCTGCATTATGGGCTCCTGTTCCGGTATGAGTTTCTGCTGCATTGTTATGGGCTCCTGTTCCCGGTATGTGCACCTGGCAAATTCGGATTGTTCCCGTGGTTGTTAGTTTCTGCTGCATTGTTATGGGCTCCTCCTGTCCCGGTATGTGCAACTGGCAAATGCGCTTCGTTTCTCAGTCTGGGCAGCCGCGGTTGCTCAGGTAAATGAATCGCCGGTTCCGCTTCTCAAATGAATATCGCTGGGAGATGTGGGCTGAAGACTGGGTAAAACGGGGTGAAATCCTCGGTTAGGTTCAGCCCGTGGAGTCGGTATCTGGCGGCCAATTGCGTGGCAAAAGATGCGGCGCACGTGAACTTGTTGTGATTACCACAAGGGAGAGAAGAGTAGCAGCTAAAATAAATTTCATTATTACACGCGGAAATTGGCATTGACAGCGTACGTAACGTAAGTACATAGGTTGGGGTAAACCCGGACACCTAAGCTTTTCTGAACTTGCCGCTTCAGCAAATGATGAACATGGCAGCTCATTTGAGAGAGGAGAGTTCGAGGAATCGATTGGTAAAATACGTACTTGTCTCAATCGGTCGTATGGTTGCTGAGATATTATATATTATTCGTATATTAGGCATTCGGATTTACCCCCCGTGTCCGGGTTTTTCCCACAGTACCCAACATACCTCATGAACATTACATACAAACTTACGGGTTTGTTGAACGTCACGATACAGCTTTTATAACCGAAAAGCAAAAACATTACCTGATAGGAAGGGTACTGTGACCATGGCAGTGTGCATGGCAGTTGTTTTTCTTTTTGCACAGCTAACGGACAGCATGCAGTACTGCACCTGATGCAAGCGTACTGGTAATACGTAGAGTACTGTGGAATAGACCCGGACACGGGGTAAACCCGGACACGGGGTAAACCCGGACACCTAAGCTTTTTGAACTTTTCCGCTTCAGCAAATGATGAACATGGTAGCTCATTTGAAAGAGGAGTTCAAGAGGAATGATTATTCGGTCGTATGGTTGCTGAGATATGCATACTTTTACCCCCGTGTCCGGGTTTACCCCAGCAGTGCCCTCATGAGTAAAATTTGATGTTTAGGTAGTATATACGTACGTTGCGCGTTGCGCGTCGCACAGGATGTTGCGCGTTGATTTTGCGTCACTTTATGTTTTTTTCAAAACGCCTTTTTTGTTTGTTTTTTGGTCTTTTATTGATTATATTATTCTAGGTGCCAAAAATGGAAATTTCAGGCACAGAATTAGCACAATGCATTGTGCGTATACCGTAGTGTTGTATACTTGATGTACTAAGTAATAAGTAAGTAAAAGTACATACATACATACGTAAAGGGTATATTTATGTACATGAAAACAAAACAACCCACAAATGAGAAATAAATAAATAAGTAAATAAATAAATAAATAAATAAATAAATAAATAAATAAATAATAAGCCCACATTTTTCACAAATCAACAATCATCTACGTAGCTCACATAATTATAATGGGGGCTATTATTCCTGTTGTACTTCTTTCCCAACAACACCATAACCACCATAGCCGCCATAGCCACCATACCCTAAGCCACCATAACCACCATACCCAACGCCCCCATAGCCTAACCCATTA